>JAVJHY010224816.1:0-21691 GCA_035593235.1 Phascolosoma agassizii
GCGCCCGTAGCTCAGCTGGATAGAGTACTGCCCTCCGAAGGCAGGGGTCACAGGTTCGAATCCTGTCGGGCGCGCCAGTAAACAGAAAGAGGTCCCAGCGGGGCCTCTTTCTGTTTACTGGGGTGTCCCGCCCAAGGAGGCGGACGTTGTTCGATAAATCGCGTTAGCGATTTAGACGCCGAAGGCGCCCCGAAGGGGTGAAGATCGCCCTAAGGCGATCTGAATCAATCCTGTCGGGCGCGCCACGATAAGAAAGGGGTCAGAGCCGGTTTTGGGCTCTGACCCCTTTTTTTATTGTCACCCAACGATTCGAACCTTAGGTTCGATCGATCGCGAAGCGACCGAATTAGTCCTGTCGGGCGCGCAAACCGCGCCGAAATGAGCTGATTCTCGCCTAAACCGGGTATGCCTTACTGAAATCGTATGCAGGCGTCGGTGTCCGTGGGCACGGACAACACTCTCGGTGTGAGTTTGGAATGAAAGAAGTCATGAATCGATCAAACATTTTTAGATTGCTCGGACTACTTGCGGTGTTTGGACTAACTGCCTGCGGTGGTGGGGGCGGCGGCAAGGACAAGGGCAACAACCCTGGTCCAACAACGCCAGCACTTTCCATTACGGCGGCATCGATCGCCGAAGGTGACGCGGCGACCAGCAGTCTGGTCTTAACGGTCAGCCTGAGTCCGGCAGCCACCTCGACAGTCAGTGTTGACTATTCGAGTGCCGACGCGAGTGCGGACCAAACCGACTATACGGAGGTGTCTGGGCGGCTGGATATTGCTGCGGGCGACACGAGTGGCAGCATCACGGTTGAAATTCTTGGCGACACGACCATCGAAGCCGACGAACAATTTACAGTAGCGCTAAGCAATCCAGTTAATGCGTCTATTGCGAACAGTGCTGCGACCGGTACGATTACGAACGATGACTTTCCACGCCTGAGTATTGCTAACGCAGTGATTACGGAGGGTGACAGCGGCACTGTCGCCATGAATTTCGACGTCACGATGGACCTGCCCGCGATCGGCGACGTTACCGCCGACTATGTAAGCAGCGATCTTGTCGCAACGGCAAGCAATGATTTCACCGCTGTAAACGGGACGCTAACAATCGTAGAAGGTGATACAGCAACTACTGTTGAGGTTATTGTCAGCGGCGATAACGACATTGAACTGGATGAGCAGTTCGTCGTGAATCTGCTCAATCCTTCACCCAATGCACTAATTGACGAAGACGAAGCCCTCGGACTTATCGTCAACGACGATTTTCCGAAACTCTCAATTGGTCCGGCGAGTGTCGCCGAGCTCGATGCGGGAACGCGTACGCTTGCGATGCCGCTCAGCCTCGACGCTGCCGCGCTCGAGGATCTTGAGGTTAGCTATTCGACGGCGGATGGCACAGCAGTTGCAGGCGATGACTACGTCGCAGCCAGCGGTACACTCACTATACCGGCCGGCGATCTGACGACCAACATACCCATTGAGACCGTCGGCGACACAATCATCGAGAATTCCGAGGCATTTCAGGTTTCGATCACGGGCCTGCAGGGCGCTGCGGAGATCGAAGTCGACGCGGCTCGCGGCACGATTCTGGATAACGACGGACCGCCGTCGGGGCCGCAACTCTTCGGTTTCCCGGCCTTCGTCGGCGAAGGCGACAGCGGCATGAGTATCCTGGACTTCCTGGTCTTGCTGGATAATCCACAAACCAATGACGTCAGCGTCGACTATGCGACTGTGGATGGCAGTGCAACGGCACCGGATGATTATGTAGCTGGCAGCGGCACTGTCGTCATCCCGGCCGGTGCTACCGAAGTCTCTGTTGCAGTGAGTGTTGTCGGCGATACGGTCGATGAAAACGATGAACAATTAATTCTGCAGCTGTCGAATGCAACGGCAGGCGTCACGATCGTGACCGCGCAACTCCCAGGCACGATTATCGATGACGATACGCCTAGCCAAATGCGTCCGCGCCTGAATATTTCCGGTTCGTCGCTCACTGAGGGCGACAGCGGCACCGACGACATGATATTCGCAGTCAGTCTCTCGGAAGTAGCAACGACGATCGTCTCTGCTGACTTCGTCACCGAAGCCGATACCGCGACCGAGGGCGCCGACTATACCGCCGTAAGCGGCACCGTAACGTTTGCGATAGGCGAGACGGCCGCCGCAATCTCTGTTCCGGTTGTCGGTGACACATTTACCGAAGACAACGAGCGTTTTAGTGTTCGCTTGTCGAACTTGATCGGTGAAGCCGACTTCGGCAGTGCAGTGGGCACCGGCACAATCATCACTGACGAGCCGATCGCCAGAATCTCTATTTCCGGTACGAGTGTCCTCGAAGGGGACTCTGGCACCGTCGACATGTTATTCACTGTCAGCACTTTCGTCTCGAGCGCCGACCCTGTCAGCTTTGACTTTTCAACCAGTGACGGCACGGCAATCGACGGTGAGGACTACGTCGGCGCAATGGGATCGGGGCAGATCGCGGCCGGCGAATTCGAAACTACATTTTCTGTCAAGATCAACGGCGACACGGACAACGAAGACGACGAAACTCTCACTGTAACGCTCGACAATCTTTCGTTGAATGCGACGTTTGCAAATCAGTTAGCAACAGGTGCTATTGTCAACGACGATGGCTCTGCGGGCTGGCAGACGCCACAACTTCTCGGTGACGGATACGAACCCGATGTCGACATGAACTCGATCGGCAACGGCGCTGTAGTCTGGAAAACGCGCGACGCGTTTTTCCCGCTCGACGACGCTGCGACAGGCAGCATGATTGTCGCTGGTGTGCTACAGCCCGCCATCCAGATTGATCTCGTCACGGCCAACGATCCAAAGGTCGTTGCGACAGGCGGAACTGAGGTGATCGCGATATGGAAACCACGGGAAGTCGAGGCCGGAGTGTTTCGCTCCGGCGTCTGGACTACTTCGCAAGTTCAAGACGGCACCAATTTCAATCACAGTATTGCCGGAAACGAGTCCGGCGACGCCGTGGCCGTTTGGCAACGAGATCCGATCAATACCGGCAGATACTACAACAACTGGCGCGCGGTTTTTGATCCCGTCGCCGGTGTATTCTTGCCGCCGGAAAATCTGGAATTTGACGACACCGGATTCGCACACACGCCGTTCGTCGCCATGAATTCGGCGGGAGACGCTATCGTCGTCTGGAGCCAGACATTCAGCGACAATACCTTGAGTGGTGTCTATTTCGATTACTACGACGCGGCGACTCAGCAGTGGACCGGCGCATCGTTGATAACAGGTATGGGTCTCGGTTGGCGCGTGCCGATGAGAGTGGTGATGCAGAGTGACGGCAAGGCCGCATTGGTTGTTCGAGCCGACATTTTTCCCTACGACTCGACCGAAGTGTGGCAATTCGATCCGACAACGCCGCAGTGGTCGTCGCTCGGCACTGCAAATTCGGGCGCCGGTAACCCCCTGCAGATGGGTCTTAGCTCGATCGCGGTTGACGATAACGACAATTTGTTTGTGTTGTGGCAGCAGGAACCAGAAACGAACCGCACCTGGCAAATATGGGCGCGCCGTTTCGACAACGCGAGCAACGACTGGAGCAGCGGCCCTATCAGACTCGAGCAAGCCGGGTTGGTCGATCCGCACGAAGGCTTTGATATTGCGGCTGACACTGAAGGTAATGCGATCGCGGTCTGGGTCCAGAACGTCGGCACGCTGACAGGACGCGACACTCGTGTACGCGCCGCACGCTACACAATTGCGGACGATGACTGGGGCCCGGCTGAGCAGATTGATGACGAAAACATAGGCACGGAATCGATAGAACCTCGAATCGCGATGGACGCAAACGGAAATGCTGTAGTCGTCTGGCAATATTGGCCAGAAGGACAAATTGGCAGCAATCGTTTCATCAAGCCCTGAGTGATGATCTCGAACAGATACAGCTATACTGAACGGTCCCGGTACATGGCTGTGGTTGTCCGAATGGCGGCCATTCAGCTTCTGGAGTGTGCGGTTGCGCGAGGCAAGGGACATCACACAACTGTTGCAGGCGGCGTCGGCCGGCGATCGGCCAGCAAGCGATGCACTGTTCGAAGCCGTCTATCAAGAGTTGCGCACGATTGCCAAATCACATCGACGGCGCTGGCATGGCAACGAGACGCTGAATACGACCGCGTTGATTCACGAGGCTTACGTTCGCCTCGCAAAACCGGATCTCGCGAGCTATGCGAACCGCTCACATTTCTTCGCGACCGCATCGAAAGCGATGCGCCAGGTTCTGATCAGTTACGCCGATCGCATTTCGACGGCAAAGCGCGGTGGCAACCCACTGCGCGTGACGATGACCGACTTTGCATCGGCCGACGAAACGACGTTCGACGATCTGCTGCAGATCAACACAGTGCTCGAACAACTTGAGGACACCAATGCGCGCCATTGTCGACTGTTCGAATGTCGTGTGTTTGGCGGCATGACGATCGACGAAACGGCCGAAGCGCTAAACATCTCGCCAGCTACTGTGAAGCGCGACTGGACGGTCTTGAGTGCATGGGTCTACCGCGAAATGAACAAGGATCAAACAGATGCCGATCTCGGAGCGCGCTGAAGAACTTTTTTTGAAGGCACATGCACTACATCCGGACACGCGCGCGCAATTCGTGACGGATGCCTGCGGCGGCGATCAGGAACTGCTCGATGAAGTCTCCTCGCTGCTGGTTGCAGCCAACGAATCAGAACAGTTTTTCGAAGGCCTGTCGGGGAAGGTCAGCCTTACTGCACTGTCTGGCGAAGAAGTGCCGCTGCCGAAAAATACGGTTTTCGGACACTGGCGTCTTGTGCGACTGATCGGCAGTGGCGGCATGGGGTCGGTTTACCTGGCCGAACGTGCCGACGGCGAGTTCGAAAAGCGCGCGGCCCTCAAGATTTTGCCGGTGGGCCTTGGCGGTAAGCAAGCGCGTGCACGGTTTCTCGTCGAGCGACAAATACTCGCGCGCCTCGTACACGACAACATCGCACGACTGTTAGACGGTGGCGTCACCGACGACGGCGTGCCGTACTTTGTTATGGACTACGTCGACGGTATGCCGATTGACGTTTATTGCGATGCGCAGAATCTGTCAGTCAAACAACGGTTGCGCCTCGTGCTCGACGTTGCCAACGCGGTTCAGTATGCACACCAGAATCTGGTCGTTCATCGCGACCTGAAGCCTGGCAATGTGCTCGTCGAAGAAAGTGGCCGGGTGCGGCTGCTGGACTTCGGTATTGCAAAAACACTGGAGCCCGGCACCGACGCGGAAAATCTCACGCGTGTCTCACAACGACCGGCGACGCCGGGCTTTTCGAGCCCGGAAATGTTGCGCGGAGAGCCAGTTGACGTCACGACCGATGTGTATTCGATCGGCGTGTTGATTTATGCCCTGTTGACGGGACGATTACCGCTGACTTTCGACGGACTAAGCCTGACGGACATGCACGAACGCGCAATTGCAGACGTACCGCCACCGCCCAGCCGGTTCAACGACAGTATCGGCAGTGACCTTGACGCGATCGTTGCGAAGACGTTAGCCAAACTGCCCGCGGAACGCTACGCATCGGTCGAAAGTCTCGCCAACGACCTGCGTAATTTTCTCGATGGATTGCCGGTCGCTGCCAAAGCACCGTCGGTGGCGTACCGGGCGAGAAAATTCCTGGTGCGGCATCGGCTGGGAGCGCTATTTGCATTGTTTGCAGTGGTTTCACTGGTCGGTATCACGGCGCTTGCGGTGCGCTCGGCGATTACCTCAGATGAACAGTCGCGTGTGATCGCAATGGAGCGCGACCGCGCTGAGCAGACCAGGGACTTTCTTATTAGCATCTTTGATTCGGCTGATCCAAATCGCGCGGCTTCCGAGCTGACGGCGCGTGAAATCCTGGATAGCGGACGTCAGCGCATCGATGCTGAGCTCGCCGAGCAGCCCGAGCTACAGGCGGAGCTTGCCAGGACGATCGGCGAGGTTTACGCCACGATGCGCTTGACGGACGAGTGGCGCGAAATGCTGAACGTGCAACTTGAGCTGCATCGCGAGTTGTCCGGAACCGAGTCTGCAGAATATGCCGACGTCCTGATTGGGATGGCGCAGCTCGAGGACGTAAGCGGAAACTATGACAAGTCGCAGGCGTATTCGGAGGAAGCGCTGGCGATCGCGAAGCAACTGGACGATCGACTCGGTCTCGCCGCCGCCTATACACGCGTTGGACGCGTACGGCATCTTAAAGGCGACTACGAAGACGCGGACAGCGGTTATCGCAATGCACTCGAAATCTACACGGCTGAGCTGGGCGTCAGTGCGATTCAGACGAACAAGGCCAGATTGCACCTAGCGACTTTGCTCAACCACCGGGAGCAGTTCGAAGAGTCTCTGGCGTTGCTCGAACAGGCGCTCGCGATCCGGCAGGAACATTACCCGGGTGACCACAGCGAATACTCTGAAGTGTTTCTCGCCACAGGATCAGTGCTTACTTCGCTGAATCGTTTTGACGAAGCAGTAGAGATCTACGAACGCGCATTCGCGATGAATGAGCGACTGCAGGGGCCGGATAATCGTTTCAATCTGTTCATCGTAAACGGCCTGGGTAAGGTCGCCGAAGCCGCGGGCGACTACTCCACGGCTGCCGAACGTTACGGCGAGGCCGTGCGATTAACGTCAATGTATTTTCCTGATCACCCAAACCTTGGTATCGCCACCTCCAACCTGGCCAGAGCTCATTCGCTGACCGGTCGATACGACCTGGCTTTGCCGTTGTATCGCGACGCGGTCGACATCGTCGAACGCAAACTGCCGGACCACTGGATGCTTGGTGGCATGCGCGCACGACTCGGGCGTTGCATCGTGCAGACAAACGGTGACTATGCTGAGGCGGAGGTCCTGATTCTCCAGGGTATCGATACCTTAATGGCGAAGTGGGGGCCTGATCATGCGACAACGAAAGACGCGATAGCGGCGGCGGCAGAACTCTACGATGCTATGGGGAAGCCCATGCCATCTCTTGAGTAAAAACTGTGGCTTAACCGGAACGCAGCGCAAGCATGCGTTAGAATCGCTGCTGTTCCGGACACTGACGTGTCCTTCCCAATAATTCGCGCTCTGTCAGGTTGGGACCGAGCCGAAAAATCAACGGTTAAGTCGGCCTGCTCATTGTGTCCAACACAGTGCCCGTAGCCTGGTCAGTTTTCATCAGCCCGCCTTTTAGTACGGCTACCTCGAAGCCGTTTTGACTTAGAACGAATGCTGCGGCGGAACTTCTGCGTCCGGTATCACAATAGACAATATAGGGTGTCCGACGATCCAATGTGTCCAGCTTATGACGCAGAACGTAGAGCGGTAGGTTAGTGGCGCCTTTTATACCGTCCTTTTGAACCTCGCTCGGAACACGAACATCCAACCACTGACCGCCGTGAGCTGCGGCTTCGCGCGCCTCATCATGCTCGAGGGTGGTTAACATCGGTTCCTTCAATAAAACGTCAAAGTCATCTCGACTAAGACGCATCAAAATACCGTCGGACAGCATGCGAACCGTTGCGTTACGATTCGACTCGGAAATTATTGACTCCTCACCGAATGTGGCGCCTACATCTAACTCTGCCAAACCAATATCGTCTTTCCCAGATGCCGATTCGCGGGTAACGAGGCATCGGCCACTGCGGATGACGTAGAAATAGTCACTGCTACTGCCTTGCTGGATAACGACGTCACCGGCTTTGAAATCGACCCTTTGCAGTCGCATAAATATCATCTGCAAACATTGCGGCGGTAGCTGTTGAAAAACCGCGTTCCGCAATAGGGCTGTCATCCAATCACCATTGCTGACGTTGATGTCGGAGCGGAAGTCGCCTACTTCGTAAACTCCGGTCTGGTCGAGTGTAACTGCCACATCCAGAAGATCACGGTCGATGGTGAAGCATCGAACATCGGTCGCGGCAAGTGCGCTTTCCTGTCGTGGCAACCCCGGGGCGATTGGAAACTTCGCCTCGCTGGTTCCGCCGGTAATCCGACGCTGGCCCGTGTCGTCGCCTGTAAGATCTATGACTCCATTGAGAAGGTAGATGCTGCGTTTGTCCGGGTCGCCTTTCTTAAACAAAACTTCGCCGGGGCTCGCTTGCAGCATTTCGACGTGCTCGAGGAAATTTGAAAGGTTGTCTATTTTAAGTGCGTCGAATGGCGAGAATTCGCTGAGTTGCGAAACGTCAATGTGACTGGTCACCGATGTTTTCTCCACAATGATTAGTTGATACGGATCCACGAAGCGAAGAATCTTAGCAACAGGTGCGCCGGTTTTCGCAGCCGAATTGGGGCGGCGAGTGAGTGTGTTAATCAGAAGTAAGACGAATTACGAAATATGGGTGCGGTCTACCAGACATGGTTAGACAGTTCATTTGGGTGTGACACATTTCGGTGCTCGGAGCGCGTCGACAACCTGTTTATTTTCCCGTTCGCGCAGACCGGCAGCGGAAACCGGTGCTACGAAGTGCCTGTACAAGTTGGCGGGCTCGTTTTCGGAGCCTATGGTCGTCAACCTGGATTTCTAGCCGGTCGAGACTTCTGCGTCTTCTACGCGGGTAATCCATCTAATGATCCCCTTTTTCACAAGGTCATCCGGATTGTCCCTTATTTGTGAATACAGGGTTTGGCCATCCGCCGTCCACCGCACGCCCTCGATCCCGATCCACGAATTCTTGTTTTTCTTTGCCTCGTACATGGCCGTGTCTGCGATGCTCAGAACATCCTCCCAAAGCATCAGATCTGGTTGTTCTTTGAAGAATGGGTAGCTGGCATAACCAATAGACGCGGTTAATTTGGCTGTATTTTCGTCGCTGACGAAAAACACACGTTGTGCCAGAGCGCTGCGAATGCGTTCGGCCAGGTTCGCCGCATAGCTTGAATTGGTGTCTCGCGCGACGATCAGGAATTCGTCCCCGCCCCAGCGAATGATATCGTCTGACGAGCGGCAGCAATTGGTCAATACGTCGCAGATCTTCAATATCAAGGCGTCGCCGGCTTCGTGCCCAAGAGTGTCATTGATGGGTTTGAAGTTATCAAGGTCGACCATTAGAAATGACAGATCGGAAGTCTCGCGCGGATCGGTGTTTTGCGCCAGGTCATGTTGTCGTCGCAGAACGAGTTCGACGTCCTTGGCAACCTTTTCAAACAGGTAGCGTCGGTTGTGCAGTCCGGTCAGAGCGTCGGTCGTACTCAGCGTTTCGAGTTTCTCGTTCGCCTCACTGAGATCCTGATTTTTCGCGTGCAGCTCGCGAGTTCGGGCCTCGACCTCGCGTTCCAGCCGCCGATTGAGCTGTGCCTCCTGTCTTAACTTATGGCCCTGTTGCATATGGATCGCTAACACGATGGCGGCGAATAACAACGCATACAGCGCATAGGCCCACCAGGTTTGCCACGGTGCTGGCGCAACCCGGATCGGGATGTGAAGCTCGGCGCTCGTCCAGTCCTGGTCGGCATTCGTCGCTCGAACTCTGAGTTCGTAGTCGCCACCTGACAGGTTGGTGTAGAAAACGCGGCGGTTTGCGCCGGAGTCCACCCAGTCTTCATCGAAACCTACCAATTGATGCAGGTATCGGGCTCGATCAGGTGATTCAAAGTCCATCACAGCAAACTCGAAGCTGACGGAATCATCTCGATACCCCAATTCAATTTGGTCGAGCAATTCGTAGGGGCTGTCCATCGCGACTTCCTTGTTCCATATTTCGAACGATGTCAGGTGAATCGGTGCTGGTGGTTTGTCGAACCGCAGGCTGCGTGGATCAAAGCGGTTAAATCCGTTAGAGCCGCCGAAAAACAGCTCGCCTGTCGGGGCAGAATAAGCGGCGCCGAAGTTGAATTCGTCGCCCTGCAAGCCGTGCTCGCTGTGGAATTCCCGCACCGTCAACGAGTTTGAGTCAATTGATAACAGGCCGCGTTCGGTCCCCATCCAGATGCGTGAATCCGAGTCGCTGGTGAGACTGTATATTGCGCGGCCGCCGAGTTCATTCCCGGTCTGAATGTTTTCAATTCTCGGCGCCCCGCCGTCTCTCTCCGGCAGGTGAACGCGGTCCAGGCCACTACGCGTGCCGACCCATACGGCACGACTGCGGGTTGCGTGCAATGAGTAAATGGTATCTGCGCTTAGTGACTCAGGTTGGTCGTTGTCGTGCTCGAAGTGCTGCCAGGTATGGCCGTCGTCGGTGCTCCGATTTAAGCCACCGCCGTCCGTGCCCACCCAAATTGCGCCGTCCTGATCCTCTACAACTGCGGTCGCGCGATTATTGGACAGCGACAAAGGATCGTCACTGTTGCGGAAGCTGACAAAGTCGTCTGTTGCCGGGCGCAATCGACTGACACCGCCACCGAAGGTGCCGACCCACAAGCGGCCCGACCGGTCCTCATGCAGCGACATGACGCCATTCGCCGCGAGACTGTTCGTGTCGTCATCACTGTGTTGGTAGACCGTCACTTCGTACGTGGCCGGGTCAATACGATTCAAGCCACCGCGCATGGTTCCCGCCCAGATGGTTCCATCACGGGTTTGCAACAGGGTCATTACCCGGTTGTCGGAAAGCGTACCCTCATCCTGTTCGCTGTGCCTAAGCTGGTCGACCTGGGACCGGTCTGCGGAAATGACCTTAATACCGCCGCCAAAGGTGCCTATCCAACTCCTTCCGACGCGGTCGACCGTAAACGCAGTGACGTGCGAACTGCTGGGCAGATCGTTGTCCGAGGTAAACCGATTGTGGCCGAACAGCCAGGACTTGGGGTTCCATTTATTGGCTCCGCCCGAGCGGGTTCCGACCCAGAGTATTCCACCGCGATCCTGAAAAATTGTGAATACAAAGTCATCGCTCAGACTGTTTAAGTCATTTCTTGCATTCTTGTAATGAGAGAAGCGACGAGTTTCCCGGTCAAGCAAGCTAAGGCCGCGATCAGTACCAACCCAAAGCCTGCTGCTCGCATCCTCATACAACGCCTCGATTCGATCGCTGGCAACAGATTGGGGATCGGATTGATCATGCTGATAAGCAACGGCAACGCGCCGGCCGGGTACGTGCAAATGGAGGCCGCGATCATTGGTCCCGATCCACAGATCTCCTGCCTGACTTACCAGCAGTGATCGCACATGCGTCTTAGCGAATGCACCAAATGTCTCCGATTCAACATCGAAACGCTGTACCGCGCCGCCGGTCATATCGATTCTGTTTAGCCCTTCCAGCGTGCCGACCCAGAGCTGCTCGTCGCCCCCAAGAGCGAGCGCATAGACCTGATCGCTGCTCAACGACTGGGTATCGTCGGCAGCATGCCGAAAATGTGTGACCGTGCCGGTCTCCACATGCAATCGATCCAGTCCCGACTCGCGTGTCGCAATCCACAGGTTGCCGTTTCCGTCGGCCAGGATACGGCGGATTCGATCGCTCGCAATCGAGTTTGGATCGTTCGGGTCGTGCCGCCAGGTTTGAAAGGTGTCGGTGTCCGAGCGCCACAACGAGATGCCGCCGCCATCGGTGGCAGCCCAAACGCCGCCAGAGGAATCTACTTCGAGATCACGAACAAAGTTGTTGCCCAACGAATCGGCGTCTCCGCGCCGGTGCCGATAGGGGTGAAAGCCATAGCCGTCGTAGCGATCAAGCCCGCTTTCGGTTGCGAACCAAAGGAACCCACTGCTGTCCTGGACAACGTCCATGACGGCGCTCTGTGACAGGCCTTGCTCGATGCCGAGCCGATCGAAGCGCATCGAAGATTGCACGGTATCGGCTGCATGACCCGCGACCGTGTACAGAAGCAGGCCGAGCGCAGCGGCGTTGCGCGCCGCCGTAGTCAAACTTTTCAAGACGCGATTCATTGGATCGGTTACTGCTGTCCGTCATCATCCAGGGTTAGATTCTGCCCGTCTACGTCAAATAATGAGTGGAAGTCCGTCACAGCGTCGGTCCAAAGATAGCCATCCGTCCATAAGTAGCCATCGGTCCATAGGTAGCCATCCGTCCACAAATACGCATCGGTCCAGAGATAGCCGTCGGTCCACAGGTAGCCATCGGTCCAGAGGTATCCATCCGTCCACAGGTAGCCATCAGTCCAAAGATAGCCATCGGTCCACAAATAACCGGCGCCAAAAGTTTCATCGTCCCAGAGCTTGGCTGTGTCCTCGACGAGAATGACGGCACCTTCTTCAGACCTTGCCATCAATGGCGACAGGGCCTCGCCGCTGATACGACCTTCGTCTTTCAAGGCGGCCGTGACATCGAGTACGCCGGCCCCAACTGCCGTAATGTCGCGATCGAACTTGCGGGCGGACCGCATGAGTCTCGCCTTGATTGTGGCAGGTGTAAGCGTAGGCTCCTCGGACAACATCAGTGCTGCAGCGCCCGACACCATGGCGGTCGACATACTGGTACCAGAGAGTTCAAGGTACTGCCTGGAGCACGATGTGCCACAGGCCGGCTGCCGTTTTGGCAATTGTTTCCTGAGACCTGCCTGCGCCGGCAAACTGGCGATAACCCGGTTGCCCGGAGCGATGAGGTCGGGTTTCATCACGTGATCGCCCAGCGTTGGGCCCATCGACGAAAATGTCGATGCATAATCGTCGCCAAAATATTCGCCGGTGCCATTGTCGGTCAGCGAGCCAACGGTAATAATCTTACGGGCATTTCCCGGGCTGACAACCGTCATATTGCCGTCGCGCCCGTAGTTTCCGGCCGCCGCGACGACGACTATGCCGGAGTCCCACACTTTCTCGACAGCGAGAACCAGCGGGTCACTCGTATTTGATTCCTCTACAGCTTTGCCGAACGAGAGATTGAGAACACGGATATCGCGAGATTCAGCATTTTCCAACAACCAGTCGAGGCCGGCAATTGCGTCAGACATCATGCCGCGTCCCCGAGAGTCGAGAATTGCAATCGAGTGCAGTGAGGCGCCGGGTGCGACACCCGTGTAGTCACCACTGGATAGCTCGCCGTTACCGCCGATAATGCCGGCCACGTGCGTGCCGTGACCATACGGGTCGCCCGGATCTCCAGGTAGCACATTGATTTCTACATTGTCGACAAACAGGTAGGCGATATCATCATCGTCACTGGTGCGGAAACGGATGCGTGTCTCGTCCGAAAGATAATCGGACAGGTCCACTGTCATGCCGAAGCGTGACTCCGCGTTGCGGAAAACGGCAAGTGGTTCCGATTCCCAGGTCGCTCCGTTGTCGGTTGAGACTTCGAGTACGTATTCCACGGAGCCGCTGATGTTATGCAGGCGGTAATCAAAACTCAATTGCGCCTCGAACGCGTCATTCAGATTAATGTGCCGCTCGATCGAGTCATTGATGCCGCCACCTGCATCGATGCTGACACAGGAACTATTCGGGTTCGGGCAGTAGCTGTTGGTACCCACCGAGATATAACCGCCGCTTGCACCATCGGAGTCACCGTTCTCAATCCAGCTCCCGAGCCACGCGCTACTGCCGTCGCTATTGCTGTAGCTGCTTGAGTTGAAGCGATCCGCGTACGTTTCCTCGATATGCGTTTCGACCAAGGGCTGGCATGCCGCGCCGGAGGTCTTGTACGCTAACTCGACGGACGAGACGACAAAATACCCGCCGCTATCGAATCCATCTGCCAGGCGAACACGCAAGATTGTTGAGTCAGTCAGTAGTCCGAAATCTGTAAGATCCGCATTCAATGAGCCGGAAATATCAGCATAAATGTCGATGTCCCTGATGCGTACGAATGACTGTCCACCATCAATCGAGAGCTCGATAGCGACAGTACTCGCTTGGTAAGGGCTGTAACCTTCGTAAGCGATTTCCAGAGTGGCGGTTTCAGCGCCGGCAATTCCGACCTGGCGCGACCAGGCGGGGTACGTGCCGCCGAAGTAGTTGTCCATGTATAGGTAGCCGCCGTTTGCAACGAAGGCATCTCCGCCATAGCTTGACGGTGAACCGTCGTCGCCACTTTCTATCCAGTCATTACCCCACGTATCCGAGCCGTCGCTATTGCCGAACGACGGCGTATTGAAATAGTCCGCAACATTTCCTTCGCCTGTGAGCTGTTGAGCAACACAGCTGGTACGAGACAGGACGTTGAGATCGGAATGGAATCCAATACCCGTGTCCATCACAGCGACGCCGATAGACGAATCGACCGGTGTGTAGCCATTTTGCCCCGCGAACGGAACTCGTGCGGTCTGTAATGCCGCCTGCGAGAATGATTCGATAGGCTCGTCCTCGACGACCATTCTTACGCCGTTGCCCCGGCGCAATCCGGCAACTGCGTTCTTCGGTACAGACAAAACCATCATGTCGAGATTGGTCAGATCGTGTTTAACAGTGCCACCGGCTGACTTGGCCACCCGGCCTCTGTCGGCTCGGGACTGCTTGTCGAAAGCGACCACAACATCGACACGCTCCTGAGCAGGCTTCTTCGTGTGGTTCTTGCCGCGAAGTTCAACGTTGCCACGATCGGAGGTCGGTTTGCCCGGCTTGGTATTTGGTTTGCCACCAGCAAGAGCGGCGCCTGCAAACAGTAGCGAGGCTGCCGAAACCAGGGCGATCACCAGGGAGTGAATCGCGGTATGCGTGTAATTTGCATTCATCGATATTGACCGTTGAGTTGAGACTGGCGAGATTTAACCAGACCACCCTTGGTTATCGATGTGCGTCCACCTCTGCCGGAGGACGTATTTTTGTGACGGTCGTCACATAACGGCGATGTCAAATTCCCAACATCTGTCGCTGTATTGCTCTCAACTGTGCGATCCAGAGCAGCGTGAATTTGAACGCATTTGTGGGCCTTTGGCTGTGATAGGTGTCGCAGATCGGTGACCAAAACGTTGTCATCCGGACCGGATAATGAGAAATGTTGCCCTCGTACGGCCGACAAGCGAGCGCCGCAAAGCATGAGTACACAAACAAAATCTGCGTCGCGCGAGATCGTCGCCATCCGTTCGGCACTTGCCGAGTTGAGGCAGCGACTCGACGACTGGTCATCTTTCGATTGGGCTTCCCTGATGCCGACAGAGGCAGACGTCGCTGCAGTTCGTAATGCGATTTCCACGCTCGATCAAGCGACCATGAACGCAGCCGATACGAGTGCAAGCAGAGCATCGAGGTCTGTGACGTCAACCCGCCCTGAGCGGCCGGGGTTTCCAGAGGCAAAAATCCTGCTTGCTGAAGACAACACCGTGAATCGTATGGTAGCCGAAGGTATGCTGCGTCAGTTCCAATGCCAGATCGACATGGTGGTAAACGGTGAGGAAGCTGTCCGTCGTTTTGAGGATGAAAACTACGACCTGGTTTTCATGGACTGTCAAATGCCGGTTATGGACGGCTTTGATGCCGTGGCACGCATTCGCAAAGTCGAGGCGACGCGAAATGTCGCTGAAAACAATCACACACCCGTTGTCGCGCTGACAGCGAATGCACTCAAAGGTGATCGAGATCGGTGCATCGACGCCGGTATGGACGACTATGTGAGTAAACCATTTTCAGTTGCCGATTTGCAGGCTGTACTGGAGCGGCAACTCGGCGTCGAGCGCACGGCCACGATTCGCCAGCTGCGTATCAAGGACCTGGAAGACATGGCGGCGAGACATAGAGGCTCAAACGACGATGAGTCCTTCGTCGATGAGGAGGTCTTGGATTCAATACAGAAGCTAACCAGGACAGACGGTGCAAAACTTTTGGCGCGGGTCATTGACGTATTCCTGGAGTCGTCCCCCCGCCTGGTGGCCGACCTGGATACGGCGCTTCACGCTCGCGACATCCGCGCCGTGGCTACGGCGGCGCACGCAATTCGATCCTGCTGCGGTTCGGTGGGGGCGACTCGGCTGGCAACCCTCTGCCGCTCGATTGAGTCATTGGGAGAACAGCTGTCGGCCGTCGGGCCGGAAGGATGGCTGGAGCAACTGGCGCATTGCCACAAGATGACACTGCAGGAACTGCGCGATCGCCGCAGCAGGGTTAGTCTGGAATGACAGCGACAGCTGAAGGTTTGGTTCGTACAAGAGCTTCGAGGCATTTGTACGAACATATCCTGCCAGGGGCGATCGTTACCGTGGTCGCAGGCGGTTTGCTATTGCTGTCATTATTGGCCGGTCTGTTGCCCGCGCCACAATTCGGATTGTTCCCGTACGTTCTGTGGTACGCCGTAGCAATATTAGTTGCAGGAATTCGTGCGTGGATGTACTTAGGGTTCCAGCGCGGCGATGGCACGGATGAAGACGTAGACTCAAGTCTATTTCGCTTCCGCGTTTTGGCGGCACTTGCCGGATTGACGTGGGGCGCGGTAGGCGCAATCAGCGCGTATGCGCCGAACGAGACATTTACCGTTACGCTCCTGATCATCGGCTCAATGGGCGCCGGCGCGATCCCATATCTCGCCGCGGATCTGAAATCCTACATGATGTTTTTGGCCGGGAGCCTGGCGCCAACTTTCGCGGCACAGCTGGTAGTACAGCCTGAGCGTATGTACTTGTATCTTGCACTGATCGCTATTTATGGAGTGGGAATTGGGATTTCCGGGCGCAAGTACGAAAATATATTTACAACTTCCCTGCATCTGCGAATCTCTGCAGATCGCCTTACCGATAAAATTGCGGAGGCTAACCGTCAGCTCGAACTGGAACTTGAACATCGCGAAAAATTCGCGAAACAACTCGAACAAGCTCGCAATCAGGCTGAGGCGGCGAATCACGCTAAGACGCAATTTCTTTCGCGAATGAGCCACGAGCTGCGCACGCCATTGAATGCGGTACTTGGATTTTCTGAACTGCTTTCGATCATGCCGCTGCATGAGCTGTCGCAGAAACGATCGGACTATCTTGGGAAGATTAGTGCGTCTGGGTCGCACTTGCTGTCATTGATCGAGGATATTCTTGATATCACTCGTATCGACACGGGGCAATTGCGCCTCAATAAGCAACAGTTCGAGATTCTAGAGGTACTCAATGAGTGCGTCAGTATGCTCGAGCCCAAAGCGGCAGAGCATTCGGTTGCAGTTCGCCTTGACCCAAAAATCGACCCGACGCTTTCGATTGTGACCGACCGTTTGCGGTTCCGGCAGGTCCTGCTGAATTTGATCAGCAATGCCATCAAATACAACAAACCAAGTGGTCGCGTCGACATCTCGGCGGAGGTTGTATCGGGTCGTGCACTGATTCGAGTGACGGACACAGGAATGGGAATTGCAGCAGAAGACCTCGGTAAGGCATTCGAGCCATTCGCCCGCTTAAGAAATGAGTCCGGGACGATTGAGGGAACGGGAATTGGTCTGACAATTACCAAACAGTTGACTGAGATGATGCAAGGCTCGATTGACATTCAGTCGGCAATCAATGAAGGGACAGCTGTGACGCTCACGTTTCCTATCGATTCGGGTTGTTCGGCGCAATTGCGACCGACTGGTACGTAGGTTTCCTAGCCGGCCTCACTAAATGACTATTCCGCAAAAACCAAAGCGTATTCTCGTGGCCGATGATGATCTCACATTTCGTATTCTTATTGAGCAGGCATTGCTTGATTCGGGGTACGAGGTCGAATGTGTCAATGACGGCGACGAAGCGCAACGACGTGTCTCTGAGTTTCGGCCGGACTTGGTTCTCCTTGACAATGTTATGCCCGGCCGAACTGGCAGCGAAGTTTGTAGATCAATGTGCGAAGAACTCGGGGTGGAATGTCCGCCGATCGTAATGGTTACCGGCTGCGACGGCGAGTCAGAGATTGCGGATGCATTCGATGCCGGGGCGCAGGACTATCTTGTAAAACCCGTCAATTGGGCTTTGTTCAAGCACCGTGTTCGCGGCTGGTTCGGCGATACCGAATCATCTGATATGCAGAATTCAAAAATATCTGCGCAAGCTATAGAAATGCTCGTCTCAGGTCACGGAGAAATCATCGAAATACAGTCCCTGGGATCACTGCCGGGTGATGCTCAACCCCGGTCGCTGGAGGATTTCATACCAGAACCGGAAGTCTCAAGGGTCAGACCCATGTTGCGGCGTGTGCTGCGTGCGCGGGAGTCCAAACAGGAAGAGATCAGTGCCGAAATTGGCGGCCATGTAGCGTCCTGGACCCTGCGATTGGATCCGCGAGGTCGCGACAAGGTGAATCTTGCACTGTATGAGAGTGTGCGCGGCGAGGACAGCCGCGGGCAGCTGTTTCGGTTAGCCTATGTGGATTCCACCATAGGGCTACCGAACCGACACTTATTCATGCAGTCGCTGAAGGATCGACTAGATCGCGCCAAATTCAGTCAAAACGGACTGGACATACTTTGCCTGACACTGGCATCACTGGACGAGCGGCAGAGCGAGTCGCTCCGTTTTGTTGAGAGGCTAGGTAGAATTGGCCGGAGTATCGATAGGGTGTGGGCCAACGAGGAAAGATTACAGCGCTTTGAAATTCCTGGTGGCGAGAGTTTTTGCCTCGCCAGCCTGGACGGCCGCTACCTGGTCGCGATCGCGATCGCGGACACGACACCGGACCATCGGATGCAACACGATATTCTCAGTAAAGCTGAGGCGGTGACAGGCGATGAATTTAGCCTCGGGTTCGGAATCGCCAGTTACCCGCAGGATGGCGACACGGCGGAAGTTCTGCTCGACTCAGCAATCTACAATGCTCATTTAACGGTCGAGACGGACGCCCGCCAGGGCGACACTCCGCGACCCAGGACGATCGATCATGACAGCGATCTGGAAATGGAGGTTCTGCAGGGGCTGAGATCTGAGCAACTCGAAATGCACTATCAACCGAGGGTCGATCTGCAGACCGGGTCTGTTATCGCAGCCGAGGCGTTGGTTCGCTGGATTCACCCGATGTTCGGCTCGATCAGCGGCGGGCAGGTTCTCGAGCGCCTCGCCAGCGGTGTGGCAACTTGTGAATTGACTGATTGGGCAATGCAGGAGGCTTGCCAACAGGCGGCACGTTGGCGGGAGGCAGGCCTGTCGCTTCGCGTCACGATCAACGTGGCCGATGAACAGCTGATGCGCGGGTCGTTTGATGATGCGGTGTTGGCACTAATGCGTGATTTGTCGATACCGCCGGAGAATCTGGAGTTGGAAGTCTCTGAATCGGTCTGCGATCTGCCACTGCACGTTCGTGAGCAACTTGTCGAACTACGCACCGCGGGGATCGGTCTCGTTATCGACGACTTCGGGACCGGCAAACTTCGTCTCGACACTCTATCCCAGCTGTCTCCGGCTGCGTTCAAAGTTGATTGTCGCAACATGCGCATCGATGCCGGCGGCGAGGACATGCTTGGGATCGCCGGGGCAATCGCCGCAAGTTGCGGCGGTGTGTTGATTGCAAAACATGTCGAGACCACTACTGATCTGGAAAATGCACGAAGCGCAGGTTGCGAGCAGGCGCAGGGTTTCCAGATATGCCAGCCTCTGACGCCACCGGATTTTGCCGAATATGTCTCCGCACTAACGTTATCCGAGACGTCGTCTCTGGAACTCGCAGCGATAATTTAACAGGATCATTATTTGAACTACGTCACACTTTTTTCAAGCGCCCGTCGACCGAAGACCGGGTCGCAACGAAGCGTTTTTGGTGAAATAGCGGCCATCATAAATACCGCTGCACCAGTGACGGAGCTACACCGATGAGAATCTCAACACAAACGACGCGAAGAACGATGCAGGGCACTCTCGGCCTGATAGCGCTACTCATTTCTTCCTTGGGTTTCGCAACAGATGCGATGCCTGCTGCTGCGCCTGAGGTGGATGTAGTCAAAGAATACATCGTACGCTCAAGCTCGACGGAGGTGGCTGCGCGGCAAGTGCTGGAGTCAGGCGGCAATGTCATTAGTCAGCTGAAAATCATCGATGCTGTTGGCGCCGAATTGACTGCAACGGAGTTAGCCGGGTTACGGAGTTTGCCAGGTGTGCGTGTTTACGAAAACCGTGAGGTCAGCACCAACGGTAACCGAAACCAGCGCTCCAAAAAAACCTCTGACGGCACCGCAGCATTGGCTGACAGCACCGATTCGTCCGTCAGCGAAATCGAGAAGACAGCATCGCCGGAAGAGACCGCTCCTGCCGACGCGGCAACCGCTGAAGGCGCGGATCCTGTCGACGCGGCAGACACTACGAGCCAGGCTGCTGAGAACAACACAAGCGCCGACACGACCGATGACTCAGGCTCGACAGAGTTCAGCCGGGAGTCTGAAGCTAATGGCTTTCTGGAGTGGTCCGAACTGCAACGCATGATGTCGACGGTGCCCTACGAACATCCGCTACAGGTCAATGCACCGGAACTTCACAACGGAGTAACACGCGGCGACGGTGTTGCCGTCGCTGTCATCGATACCGGCCTTTGGTGGGAAGCGGACACAATGCTCGAAAAATCTCCGCTTGCCCGTTTCGATACAACCGACAATCCGGACTTCGACGACCCGCACGGACACGGTACACACCTGGCGAACATAATTGCGAGCGACCGGTTTGCTGAGAATGGCGTTTACGAAGGTATCGCACCGTGGGCGGATATCGTTGCAGTACGGGCATTCGACTACGATGGAAGTGGCAATTATCTGGACGTCATTGAGGCTATCGAACTGGTCGTTGCCAACAAGAACGAGTTCAACATTCGAGTACTTAACCTTTCATTCAGCGCACAACCGCAGTCTTACTATTGGGACGACCCATTGAATCAGGCGGTAATGAGTGCCTGGGCCGCCGGCATCACCGTTGTCGTGTCTGCTGGCAATGAGGGGCCTTCCGCAATGTCGATCGGTGTGCCCGGCAATGTGCCGTACGTTATTACAGTGGGTGCGATGTCGGACAATTTTTCGACAGTCGACTCAACGGATGACCCGCTCACCTCATTTTCGTCCGTCGGACCGACGTTCGAGGGGTTTGTTAAGCCGGAAGTGGTTGCGCCAGGTGGCCACATCGTATCGGCATTGCCGTTCGACAGTTACATCGCTACACAACACCCCGATTCAATGCTGGCGACAGATCGGCATTTTGCGATGTCGGGAACGTCGCAGGCCGCGGCGATCGTCAGCGGTGTTGCAGCGCTCATGATTTCCGCCGATCCGCGTCTGACACCGGATGACGTCAAGTGCCGACTGATGTCGACCGCCAGACCTGCGGTGAACGACAATGGTCAGTTGGCGTACAGTGTATTCCAGCAAGGAGCCGGTCTGGTTGATGCCTCTGGTGCCGTGTACTCGACAGCTTCAGGATGTGCAAATACGGGCCTGGATATTCGCAAAGAACTGCGTGGCCGGCGCCATTACGGCGGTCCGGCCAACGTGGATGAGTCTGGTAACTACTACATCATGGACGAGAATGGCAATCCGTTGGATGCTGACGGGTACCTGTGGAGCCAGGGCTATCTCTGGAGCCAGGGTTATCTCTGGAGTCAGGGTTACTTGTGGAGCCAGGGTTACTTGTGGAGCCAGGGCTATATCTGGAGCCAGGGTTATTTGTGGAGCCAGTCGCTTCCCTGGGACTCCAGCAAGGCAATCACCGATGGACTCGCGGCCCCAATGAGTGTGAATCGCTGGGTCGAACACGAGTAGGAGCGAGGCCGAGCGCGTGACATACAGGGCAAACAACTATTCACAAACCAGCTGGCAGTCGTTGTGGCTACTGGCAGTTTGCGTGTTGCCGGTGATCGCGCAATCGGAACCCTCGATGGTATTTCGTGAGTTGGGCCTCGACGACGGGCTCTCCCAGAGC
>JAVJHY010225881.1:0-21376 GCA_035593235.1 Phascolosoma agassizii
CTGGCCTTTGCCGATGATGAACATGTAATGGGTCAGCGCCACACCGAGTGGAACGGGGTTGCCCCCTTCCTGGAGGAGGACATGGCCTTCTCCTCCATTGGTCAAGACGAGCTTGGCCACGCAGCGCTGCTGTACGAACTCCTCACCGACGATGTAGACACCCTTGCCTTGCAGCGAGACCCGGACGACTACCGCTCCTGCTGGCTCGTGGAGCAGCCCTGCACCGAGTGGGCCGAAGCATTGGTCCGTCATTGGCTGTACGACGCAGCCGAACAGCTCCGCTGGGAATCCCTGCGCGGCTCCTCGTCGGCAGCGCTCGTCTCCATCGCCGAACGAGCACTGCGTGAAGAAGCGTTTCACCTTCGCCATGCCGACGCGCTCCTCGACATCTTGCTCGATGCCCCTGAGGCAATGGACCGACTGAACACCGCCCTGCAGAGGCTGCTGCCCCTCGGCCTCGGCATCTTCGACGCCCCTGCCGGCGATCTCATTGGTCAGCCACTTCATCGATTCCTGTGCGCGCTCGCGAATGGGGTCGAGAACGTCTTGTGGATTCATGAATGCAGAGGCATCACCGGGAATATAAGTCGGTGGGATGTCGAAATAGTATGAGTGCACCAAGTGGAGCGATGATCCGAAGCTGTTTGCGAGCTGGATCGCAGTCTCTACAGCTTCTCTCGCATGAATTGAGAAGTCGGTCGGTACGAGGATCTTTTCGAATGCCATTTCGTTCTCCTTTTGAGTTGGTCTGCAGGATGTTCGCGACGGGGGGCATGTCCGAGATCCGTTAGGCGTCTCGGCGCCAATCCACGCGAATAATGTCCTCTTCAAAGTCGAATCGGGGAGAACCCTTGAAAGCGCTGCTCAGCGCTCGGCCTATGGCTTGCGCGAGATGGACTTCGGTGGTGGTGATGAGGATCTGACCCTCATCTTGTGAAATCGCGATAATCCGCTTGATCGGGTGCGCTTCCTTCTCTCGACCTTCAGTGTTTCGGACCCTTCGCAGAATTTCGTCACTGTGCGTTTGTACGAAGGATCCACTGGCCTTCACGAATCCAGCCGGATAGTTGTCACGTGTTCTCTCGCAGGCGGAGTAGAGCCGCCTCGCGGCCTCAGCGGGGCCGTGACACCAGGTCCATCCGCCGTCGATGTAGGTGGCACCACAGTCTGGATAGACGGCTGGATCCGGCATCTTGAGCTGTGGCTTCGTCGGATCGTGTGATTCGTCTTTCAAGAGTTGGTCTCGTCGCGATTGCATGTCACTCCCTGCATAGAGTCGAGCGGTACTGGCAGAATGTGGAGATGCAAGGACGGTGCCGAGTCGAGTGGATGATGGGCCGCGGCTCTCCGACGGGCCTCTCCGTCGCGGCGACCTACGCGGACGCGCGGATGAAATCGCGCGAGACACTGCGCCACGATCCGTGGTCTTGTGCCTCGTTTATGTGGGATCCAAGCAGTTTAGTTAGGCCTAGGCGACTCGGTTCTCTCACAGGCTGGCACAGTCGGTGCATTCGAACTCACTGACGCCAACTCCGATTCGATTGCGGGCATCGCAACATCGAACCCAGCTGGCGAATTCAAGTCAGGAGGAATGAGATGGGCCGATCGAACGAGGGAAATGAAAACGAGAACAAGGATGAAGAGATCGACACGATCGTTTGCGCGTTTGACTTCTCCGAAACGGCCGAGGTCGCTCTTGAGCAGGCCAAGCGATTTGCACGTCGCCACCGAGCCAAACTGATTCTCGCGCACGTGGTCGAGCCGATTCCCCTCGGTCCCTATCCGGTTTTCATCGCGCCCGGAGATGAACTCGCGATCGTTGACATCGCTCGTGACCGCGTGAATGAGTTATGCGCCCTTCTGAGGGAGGACGGCACCGAGGTCGAATCCGTCTTGAGCCAGGGGGAGCCTGGCGAACGTCTGGTCGCGCTTGCGGAGGAGCTCGCAGCGGACTTGGTAGTCATCGGGACTCGTGGCCTCTGCGGACTCAAACACCTCGCGATGGGGAGCACTGCGGAGTACGTGGTTCGGCGGTGTCCGTGTCCCGTTCTCACCGTGCATCCAGAAGACCGGTTGCTTCGTGACTCGATTGAGAGCGTCGTTCTTCCAACCGATCTATCGCCTAATGCTCTCGTCGCGGCCGAGTTTTTCATGTCGCTATTCGGATCTTGGGAGCGGCCCCAGGTCTACCTCGTGTACGCGGACCGGACTCCGCCATACCTCGCACCTTTCCGCCATGACACGCTTGAGAAAATGAACGAGCGGGACGTCGTGAAGGAGGCGATCGAAGAAAAGCTCGCCCCCGTGGCAGACCGACTGCGGGCGGCGGACTTTCCGGTCGAAGTGGCCGTTCTGGACGGAGATCCCGTGACCGTCACTTCAGACCTTGCAAAGGAGTGTAACGCGGACCTTATTCTACTGAGCACGCACGGTCGGTCAGCACTGGTGAATACGCTGCTCGGCCGGACGGCTCAGAGGATCGTGCAACACGCGCCTTGCCCTGTGATTACGGTGCGGCCTTAGGCAGAAGAAGAGACCAGCGGGAGAGCCACGGGAGTTCACTCATGCTGTGGGGCTGGCTTCGCCGCACGTTCTGAACGCCGCGTCGTGAGCACAGAACATGGTGCAAGCCGGAGGGTGTGTTCGGTCACGCTTCCGATGATCGCGCGATCGAGTCCGGTATGGCCGTGAGTGCCCATCACGATGAGGTCAGAGCCGAGTCGGTCTGCCTCGGCCGCGATGACTTCCGCGGGAATGCCGTCCGGTCTATGGGTGCGGACGGCAATGTTCTCGCCTTCGAGTCGAGACGCGAATTTTTGGATTTGATCGAGTGAGTTCACTCGGCTCCAGTCTTCATAGCCGACCGCTGCAGCCGAGAGAAATCGCATAAAGTCCGAAATGGGTTCGAAGACGTACAACAGATCAATTTCGGCACCGAATCGTTTCGCCAGCGATGAGGCAACCTCGCACGCTGCCTCCGAGTCATCTGAAAAATCGATGGGCAAGAGAATTCGGCGAAGCGGGAGCTCCGGGATGCCGCCGTGCTTAACCCCGAGAACGGGCACCGGAGACGTGCGCAGCGTCCGTTCCGTCACGCTCCCCACAACAGCATGTTTGAAGCCACGAAGCCCATGCGTGGCCATCACGACTAAGTCTATGTTGAGTTCGCGAACCGATCGTCTCACCGCTTCCGCGGGCTGGTTCGCTTCCGAGACGATGATCCCGACTTCTCGAATTCCCGATTCTTCGAGCCACAAGGCGCTCTCCCGCATCCGTTCGTGCGTGCCCTTTCGGAGTGCTTCCCAGACCGCCTCCGGCACATTGACGTCGTGTGACGTGTGCAGGAAGGGCAGCCGGATCGAGTGCAAGAGATGAATTGAAGCATCGTCGCGTCGTGCAAATTCAGCGGCGGTTCGCAGTGCGGCGTCAGAAAGTTCAGAGAAATCGGTCGGGACGAGAATTTTTCGAATCGATTCGAGCATCGGGGTCTCCTCTCGGCAGGGTCTCGCGACTTGACACTTGAGACCTCAGCAAGGCCCGTGCCGAAATACCGTCCACAGATAGATGCACGGCATCCGAATGCGGCCGATCCCGCGAGGCGAATAGACACACGCCGGGGCCGAATGGCGCGGCATGCGATTCCAGGCGGGGTCTCGATCGCAATCGTGGTGGCACGCAAGATGCACAACAGAAGATCAGGGGCAGTCGAAGTTGCCTGAGTCGATCCGGCTGAGGTACGCGATGCCGAGCCGGAGAAAGTTCGGATGGAAGTTCATTGGCGGAATCCGCGTAAACTCTCGGAGCCGGATCAGGAGTATGCAATCGGTCGGCTGCAGGATTCGAATGCCGGGCATGGTGACCTCACGGACGTCTGGATCGATGCTGCGAGGGGAAGTCGGCACCATCAGAAGCGCGATGAAAGGGTATCGATTCGATGCCTCGTGAGACACGCCTCGGTCGTTGCCGTTGCTTCGGCGGCAGATGTGGGTGCTGCACTCAGATCAGCCCTAGAGAAATCCGAAGGAGAGATGGGCCGTCTCCGCAGTCGGCGGTCCGAGCACCGGGCACGGCATCAGTCAGGACCGCAACTCATAGGGATCGTCGATCGTGTTATTCGGGAAGAAGACTATGGCTTCTTGTTGACCGACGGCGGCGAGCAGGTCTACTTCCATCGCAATTCGCTTCATGGCGATCTGGACTTCGATCAGCTCGAAGAAGGACAGCAGGTCGCACTGAACTACTATGCGGGCGAGATGGGGCCTCAAGCAAGTGTCGTAGGGCGTGTCGCGAATCCGCGGGGTGCGAGACACGATTCCCATGGACTTAACGTTGAAGCAGGAGAATCAGAGCATGTTTAAACTTCGAGTTCGGAGCAGAATTGCGGGACGAATTTCACTCCTGATCGCTGCAGCGGCGCTTGTCGCAGTGGGAACAGGCTGTCCGCACGCAGAGCACGCGAGCCTTAAGGCTTCCGACATCAGTCAACCCGTCGTGTGGGGGGGCAGCGGATTCAGTCGTGAATCTGAGTCGGCTGTGGATTGCCGGGGAAGCGGACGAAGCCACTCTGAGAGCGGCTCGCACCGCTGGGATCGAACTTGTGGTTGACCTGCGAGCGCCCTCGGAGATTCCATGGGACGAAGCTGCAAAGGCCGCTGAACTGGGTCTTCGATATCGCAACATCCCGGTACCCGGCGCGATCCCGTTGCTCGTCGAGCGGGGCGAAGATGCATGACTTCAACGAACGGATGACCGTCCAGCAGCTCATCGATCTCACCGCGAACTTGCAGCCCATGTACAAACTCACTCTGAAAAAGCTCTACGACTATTCGATCTAGAAACCATGGAAGTAGCGAGCGCGCTTGCTGCGTTGGCCACACGATTTCGAGACCGGCCACTAGGACTCTCTCGACCGACGCTCAGCCTTCGAGTCCCATCAATTCACGGAGTTCCTTGAGTCGGTTCCAGACATCCGCCGGCAAGTGAACGCCTGAGGATCCGCCGTATCCGAGTATTTGATTCTCTTCGAGGAGCGAGTACGCCTCCGTTGCGATTGGGCCCTTCGGATCCGAGCGGATCGCGGCCTCGAGATGTCGCTCAGACAGGTTCACCCAGAACGCGTCGAGACTGCGGGCTTCGACGACACCGAGCCAGAAGTAGGCGAGTGCGAGGTTTATCCGTTCCGAGGCGGTCAGGTTACGCGTCAGTTTTTCATCTCGACGCTGATCATGATTCTGTTCCAACCATCGTACGAGGTGACTTGCCGCGGCAAGGTCCTGTACTAGGCCATCCCGGCCGTAGGGCCCGTCGGCCACTTCGGCCGCCTTCCTTGCGAGATCGATTCCGTGGTCGAGTGATCCGGGGCTTTCCGGCTTAAGTTGCTTTTTCTCGAGCTTGGAAAGTGCCCTGAGCCATTCATCAACGCGTCGAGTCAAGTAGAGAGGAAGGTCGCTCCTCTCAGAGAAGATTTTGAGTGTCTTCGAAGTCCGGTCCACATCGCCGCGAACACGGATCGCCACATTCAGGTAGTCGGAGAGGATTCCGCCTGCATCGAGCTCCGACGAGGACAGATCGTCACCTCGAATCATCGCTTCCCACGTAGCCAACGCGTCGTCGAAGCGACGCACGGTGACGAACATCCAAGCGCGATCGCGCGGTTCGAATGCCCGAATTTCAGCCTCTTCCATCAGCTCGTTGGCCAAGGGAAAGCTTCGGTCCGTCGAGAGTCGTACATGACACGACACGCAGCTCTGGAGACTCCCAGCGAAGAAAAACCGTGCCTCGTCGTATCGCTCGTTCCGGTAGAAGTAGGCGGTCTCCCCCAAGTCGTTCATGAGGTTAAGGGCGATCGCATTGAATCCCGCTTCGCGGTCGCGACCGTGGCGTTCAAGAACGCCCGCCGACTTCTCGAGCCGACCGAGCGCGGCCAGAATGGATTCGCGTTCCTGCGGCGAACTCCATCGTTCCTCATGGATGCTTAAGGGAATGAGCTTCTTCATATCCTGAAAGACCGCCCGCATCGTTGGACGCGGAAATTCGCGGGACTCAGATTCTTGTGAGACCGCGGGCCGTACGGTCACGACGGCAAGGAGTAAGAGGGCACAGACGATGACAGGTCTGCGGGTCAGATTTGTTTTCGTACGCAATAAGGATTCTTGGGACAGGGTGCCGCTCCTTTAGACTCGACAATGTGGTGGGTGAATTCCACGCATCGATTGGTTCGCAGGAACTAACATTGCAACTGCTGTGCCATTCAATTGTGCGCCTTGACTCAAATCCCGCACGCCGCGCCGGGAAGTGGCGTGCATCCACGATCGACTCTGTCTACCTCGTTCGTGGCGACAACGTCACGTCCTTGACGCACTCCAAGTACAAAGCTGGACCCGAGTGGGGTCACTCGCCCCATACTGGGGCATCGCGTCACGGGCCGTGAGCTCTTGCTGAGTGCGAATCGGTTGAATGTGGCGACTTCGATCGGAACGAAGTCGCGGGCGGTCGAGGCGAACTGCTCGATCCGCTCTTGCTATCGCGCGGGTCCTACGGCGGACCGAATGCGACGCCGACCGGGCTCCAAAACGTAACCCGCAGCGGACGATCTAGCGGCGTCTCTGCTTGCGTCTGGATTCTTTGGGCCGCGCGCGAGCCGGTTTCTCGGAGGGCGTCTTGACCGCGGCTCGCTTCCTTCGTCGTCGCGCTTTCGGCGCAACCGGTTCGAAGTCGATGCGACGCTGTTCCATGTCCACCTTGACCACGCGCACGCGCAGCGGCGCGGCGAGCTGGTAGATCTGTTTGCTGCGCGTGCCCACCAGGCGATGCTTCGGCGCGTCGAACTCGTAATAGTCGTTCTCGAGCGCGGTCACATGGACCAGACCTTCAACAAACACGTCTTCAAGCTGCACGAACACGCCGAAGTTCGTCACGCCCGTGATGACGCCATCGAATTCGTCACCGATCTTGTCGAGCATGAAGTCGCATTTCAGCCATGCGATGGCATCGCGCGTGGCTTCGTCGGCCCGCTTGCCCGTCATCGAGCAGTGTTCACCGAGTCGTTCCATGTCTTTTTTGGTGTACTCGAAGCGGGCGGGCTTCTTGTCCGAGAGCGCGTGCTTAATGGCGCGGTGCACGAGCAGATCCGGGTAGCGGCGGATGGGTGATGTGAAATGCGCGTACTCGTCGAGCGCCAATCCGAAATGGCCCAGATTATCAGGCTGATAGACCGCCCGTGACATCGACCGCAGCAGCACCGTCTCAACCAGGTTGTCGTAGGACTTGCCGCGCACGTGCTCGAGAATCCGGCCGAAATGTCGGGGCTCGATGTTCGTGGTCCGCGGGAATGGCACCGCAAGTGTCGCGAGAAAGGCCTTTAGATCGGTCAATTTCTCCGCGGTCGGCTGGTCATGCACGCGATACAGCGTCGGGAGCTTCTTGCGACCGAGGAAGCGCGCGGCGGCGACGTTCGCCGCGATCATGCATTCCTCGATCATCTTATGGGCGTCGTTGCGCTCGTAGGTGCTGATCGATTCGATCCGGCGATCTTCGCCGAGTTCGACGTACGCCTCCGGCAATTCGAAATCGATGGCGCCTCGTTTGTGCCGCTGCTTGAGGAGCGCACCGAACACGGCATGGAGCTCCTCGAGGTCCGGCACCAGGGCCTCGTGCTTCTGGCGCAGCTTCCGATCTTTCTTGAAAAGCATCGCAGCGACTTCGTCGTAGGTGAGTCGCGCATGCGAGCGCATAATGCCTTCGTAGAAGTCCGATTGCGAGACGGTTCCGTCCTTTTCGACCTGCATCTCGCAGACCATGCAGAGCCGGTCGACTTTCTCCTTGAGCGAGCACAACCCGTTTGAAAGCGACTCGGGCAGCATCGGAATCACGCGGCGCGTGAAATAGACCGAAGTCCCGCGAGCCTCGGCTTCCTGGTCGAGCGCCGACCCGGGCCCGACGTAGTGCGCGACATCGGCGATGGCGACGAATAATGTCCAACCCGAATCGTTCTGCTCGCAGAAGACGGCATCGTCGAAGTCCCGCGCATCCGCGCCGTCAATGGTCACGAGTGGGAGATCGCGCAGGTCCTCTCGCCCGCGTGCTGCTCGGGCGGGAACCTTGTCACCCAGGCGACGCGTTTCTTTTTCGACCGCGACGGGCCATTCCGTCGGGAGACGGTGGACTTGGACCGCGATGTCAATTTCCATGCCCGGCGCGTTGGGCTTGCCTAACACCTTGACGATCCGCCCGATGGGCTGGCTGTGCCGTGTCGGTTGCGAGGTGATCTCGACCAGAACGACCTGACCCCGTTTCGCCTTTCCAACGGCATCGCTCGGCACGGCGATTTGATGCGTGATGCGCGGATTTTCGGGCACGACGAATCCGACGCTGCGCTCCCGCACATACCGGCCGACGACCGTCGTCGTATTGCGCTCGAGCACCTCGACCAATGAGCCTTCCGGCCGACCTCGTCGATCTTGGCCGCTGACGCGCACGGCCACACGGTCCCCGTGCATCAACTCGCGCATATCGCGCGGCGAGAGGAAGACATCCTCGGCGCCGTCATGATCCGGGATCACAAACCCGAACCCGTCGCGGTGCGCGCTGACCACGCCGGTGACCAACGCGATTCGATCGACCAGGCAATATCCGTCTCGGCGGTTTGGGAGGACCTGCCCGTCGCGAACCATGGCGCTGAGTCGGTGGGAGAGGGCGGTGCGCTCTCTCCGATTCAGCTCGAAGGCCTCGACCAGATCGTCGAGGAGCATCGGGACGCCCCGCTCTTCCAGGAATTCCAGGATGTAGGTGCGGCTCGGCACGGGGTTCTTGTGCTTCTTGGATTCGGTATTCGCCTCGGGATCCCGTGCCTGCCAATTGCGCCGTTTTGCCATGGGGGTGGAGGCTAGGGGGGGCCGATCAATGAAGCCAGAGTTTTGGTCCGAAGAACTGGACCGCTGTCGGCACATTGACTCTGGTGCCGCGGACCGAACCGCCGTTCGAGGGCGGCAGCTCCTCTCCCAGGGACACGAATCGCAATGGGGCTAGTCAGCCGCCTGATCCCGTACCGAGCGACCGATTTGCGTGGGGGCAAGACGCTTATAGGCGCAGGCGCACCTGCAGGCTGACGACGGTGTCACGATGCCGACGGTCGAAGGTCACGACGTCCTGGGCGACTTGGCCGCTCAAGGCCCAACTGCGATCGGGGGCCCATCGGACGCCCCCGGCCAGATTGACCGACTCGTCCCAATTCGAAGCGAACTCCTGAAAGAAAATTCGCGTCTGCGCGAAGAGCGTCCACGTCTCGTCGGGGTTCACCCAGTTCACTTCGACGAGGTTATTCGATACGCCTCGGTCGTCCGTCTCGCCGTAGCCTAACTCGGCCAAGAGCCCGACTGCGCCCTCATAAATTTGTCCATCGATCGCTGTGCGCCATCGTTCCGATTTTGCCCCGCCCGCCGGCAGCTGTGCATAGTACCCCGACACGCCCGCATCGAATCGCATCCCCGTAAAACCCACGCGCCCACTCATCGTGTACGGGTTTCCGTCGTCTTCGTATTCGTTTCCACTGCCGCGAGTCACGGCGAACTCGTATCCGAAATTTGAGATGACGCCGTTTACGGAGGCCCCCCAATCCGCCTTTAGCCCGAGGTTTCGCGGAGAGAGATAGTCACGCAGCGTTCCGTTGGTCGAGACCGGGTACTCGAGGCCGAAGGGGATCTCGAAATGCCCGACCCGCAGATTCATGACGCCGCGCGGAAGCGCGTAGACGTTCAGGTTCAGAATTCGGTAGATTGCCTCCCAATCGTGATCGTCTTCGAATACCGCCGGGGTCGGCTCGACGTTGTCGATGCGTGTTCCGTAGACCTGTACGATCAACGTGGCGAGATCCCGATCATGGGTGCGAAAGACCTTGTGCAGGTCGAGGCCGATGAATTGCTGAAAGAAGAATTCATCGCGTTCCTCGCTGTAATTTCCGCGCGATGCGACATCGATCGTCGCCCGAAGATTGTCCGTGATCCAACTCGGGAAGGGCAGGGTTTCGCCAATGCCCCCACCGCTGGGCAGCTGTTCACTCGCTGGGCCGTAGTCGGCGGCGATTTGGGCCTGCGCTGAGACGCTCGACCCGAGAGCGACGAGTGCGAGCATCGCGATGTGCAGCGACAGCGATTTGATCCCGGAGCTTTTATGCATGATTGATTTCCACAGTTCCCTCGACTGGAAGAGTCATTCGGAAAACGCAGCCCGCCCCGCGAGCCCGTTCTAGAGTGAGATCCCCGCCATGTTCTTCGGCCACGCTTCGTGCGAGCGCCAAGCCCTGTCCGGTTCCTTCTCCCACGTCCTTGGTCGTGAAAAAGGGGTCGAAGATGAACTCCTGAAGCGCGTCCGGAACCCCCGGCCCGTCGTCCTCGACTTCGATCGTCACTGAGCCATTTGCCGATCGCGTCCGGACACAGATTCGACCGAGCTGGGTTTCGCGTTCAGTCTGTGCCGCAATGGACTGCGCGGCGTTTACGATTAGGTTCAATACGACCCGATTGATCGAGCTGGCATGGCCGCGAATTTTCGGAATGTCTTCGAGATCGAGATCGAGTTCCGCGATTCCGCGGTACTCGCCCGTCGCGACGATGGCGGTGTCGCGAATGCCTGCGTTGACGTCCACCGCTTCCGCGGCTCCGGGATCGGGATGCGTGAAGCGGCGCATGGCGCGCACGATTTCCGCGACGCGATCGATCCCGTCCCGTGCGAGTGCGAAGGCCTCGGGCGCCTCTTCGCGCATCACGTCGATATGAAGCTCCTGCTCCATGGTCTCGAGCTTCTCGCACTGCGAGGAAAGTTCCGGAACGCAGGCCGCTGCCTGGCGCAGATCGACATGACGTTCGAGCGCTTCCATGATCTCACTGAAGGACTCCTCGAGATAGTGAATGCTGTCGCCGACGAATTGAATCGGCGTATTGATCTCATGTGCGACGCCTGCAGAGAGCCGGCCCACCGACTCAAGTCGCTGGGCCTGTCGAAGCTGCGCCTCCATGTCTCGCCGAGCGGTGAGGTCATGGAAGATCGAGATCAGGAAGATCTGGCCGTCGACGCTCACGCGTGCGATCGAGGCTGCGAGTGGGAACGAGGATCCATCGACTCGGACGCCCTCGGTGTCGGCCTTGCCATCGGGCAGCGATCGCCCGAAGCCGTCGTCGACGATCAAGTCCGACATCGAGGCGCCGATCAGCGCGCCCGGCGCGAAGCCGAACGTCGCTGCCGAAGATTCGTTCGCCGAGACAATCGTCCCCGCGGAGTCGGCAAGTACGATCGGGTCGGGTGCCATACGCATGACGGTTTCGAGCCGCGCCGCCACTTCCCGACTGCGACGTTCCGCTGCGGCTAACTCCTGTCGCTCATTCAATAACGCCGCCGCGTAGCTATCCAGCGTCGATGCGAGTTCGCGCACTTCGAGAGGACCCACCGGCGTGAAGTCTGGCTCCTGCTCGCGAACGGACGCGGTCAGGTTCTCAAGCGGGCGCACCACCGCGCGGGAGACGATCGACCACGAGAGCACCACGACACCGAAATAGAGAGCCGCCGAAATGAGGGCGAGTCCCGGAAAACGAGCGCGCCGTGCCGTGAGCGACTTCTCGGATTCTCGTTGGCGCTGATCCACCGCAGCCCGCGTCGCTTCGAGCGTCAGGACCAGCTCCTCGGACAACTGATCCGCGCGGCTGAGAATTTCGGACCGCCGGGTCGAGGCTTTGGGGAACACGTAGGATTCAGTCAGCCGCTCGATCTCGTCCAGTCGCGCGATCAACGGTTCACTGCGGTCATCTCGCTGATCGAGCGCCATTGAGCCGAGCAGGTCTCGAATCCCATCCGCTTGGTCCTGCGCCCCCTCCCACAGATGAGTGTCGCCGTGTCCTAGGAGAATGTCGGTCGAAACGAGCCACTGACCGACCAAGGATTCGAGGTGAGCGAGATCGCGGGACATGGTCGCGTCGAATCCAAACTCGCGAGCAAGTTGATCGATCTGACGGGATTCGTGCGCAATGAACGCACTCATTGAGACACCGCCCATCGAACAGACTAACACCACCGCCGCGATCTGAACGGAAACGCGATATCCGTTTCTATGACTCGCGTCTGGCATCCCGCTTGAGCGCCGAACCCTCACTTCGGTCAGTTCCCCGACTGAGCGACGGGCAGCGCTTCGGTGTCATCCGCAACCACGCCGTCCCTCATTTCGACAATGACGTCACCCCATGCCACATCCGTCACGACGATCGTCTTGAGACCGTTGCGAAGGATTGCAGCCGACAAACTATGTGCTTCGTCGGGAATTGAAGCGACCTCTGCTCGCAGGGTGCGGCCGTCATCGGTGAGCAAGGTGGCGATCTCATCCAGACCCCGCCCCTGCAAGAGGCTTCTGAACTCTTCCCCTTCAAGCATCGTACACACCGAACTTCTGCAGCGTTGGATTGCGAAGTCCACGACTCGCAGTTCTTTGTCCAGCGCCCACGCGACTTCGACGAGACCCCATCGACTCCGTTCCGATCGAACGTGGACGAGTCCCAATGATTCTTCGCCGCGCATCGCCACGTAAACCGTATGCCGACCCAGCTCACTGCGGTGCAAGCCGTAGCCGAGCTTGTCCGACACGCTTTGAAGGACCGGTCCGCCGATCGTTCGGACTACCGATCGATAACGATCAGCCTCGCCGTAGAACGCGTAGATCTGAGCAACGGGATCGCGAAGCGCACAGAAGGCCTGTGCATTTGCGTTTCCGGAAAACAAGAAGAGGGCGGAGCCGACCACGAGCCACGTTTGAATACGCATGGCGCGAGCGTGACCTCGTTGGGCCGTCATCCGGGGGGGATCGGAGAGCTGTTCCATATGTCGTTCATCGGCTGGTTTTGCCGTTGGGTTGAAATCCTACGACGTGGCAGTGATGCAAACGCACACATTCTGCGTGCGGCACGAACGATCGCGCGTAGGCAATTGATCGGCGCTTGATGCGCAAGTCGAATTCGATTCCGGTCCCGGCTGAGCAACCGACCGACTCAACGCAGGCCAATCCGATTTTGAGCGGTGATCACTTTAAGATTTGTTCGTCGCTCGACGATATCCCTCAGAAGCAGCGAGCTGCGCCGCGCAGTCCGCTCGAGTTCACTATTCAGATCGCCACATTTTGAAGTCCGTGCGCGATGAAACTACAGACCGTAAGTGTGAGGCGGCGATCAATGGCTGAAGATGGAGGCTCTCCACGCGTACTCTTCGTCGATGATGACGAGCGAGTTTTGCGTGGTCTGAGGCTATGGTTGGGCAGACAGGTTGCGTCCTGGGATGTTCGCTACGCGTGCGGTGGCGAGGAAGCGCTGGCGCTGATGCGAGATTGGAATCCCGATGTCATTGTCACGGACATGCGCATGCCGAAGATGGATGGCGCCGAGCTGCTCTCGATCGTGCAGGAATCTCATCCGCTAGCCCTCCGAATTGCCTTGAGCGGGCAAGCGGACGGCCTATTGGCCGGTCGAGGCGAATCAACTTCCCACTACTGGTTCGACAAGCCCTGCGAGCGAGAGCGATTGATCGAGACCATCCGGCACTGGATGGAGACGAGGGCGGCCGAAGATACGCCCCGTCCGTGAAATCGAATTCGATGTGATCGGGACATCCCCGAACGGCACCGCCATCGATATCGGATTCGAATTCCCGGCTTTACCCGCGCGCCGTTAGTTGCGACGTTGCAAGGCTATTCGACATGCTCTCTTCCCGAGTGGAAGGTTTCGATTGGATGGCCAGGTCGCAGTGGTGACAAGCTCGGGACCTACTCCGATGCACTCAAGACGACGCGGTCCACACGGTCGTTGAACTTGAAGAGCGGAGGATAGTGACCCGCCGGTGACCCCGTATCTATTCCCACGTCGAAGGTCTCGTCGATCGAAAAGATGGCAGGCACGCTGCGGTCGACGCGTCCCGTCGCCACTGACTTTCCATCAACGAGCAGATCAAGGTCAGCACCTCGGCCCGGTCCACCTCCGTCGTAGTCGAAGTGAATTTCGACTCGCGCCTGACCGGGTGCAAGTGCCTCGCGGCCGATTACGGTTGTGATTTTCTTGCCGAAAAGATTGTAGGCGTAGGCGGGACGTCCGTCCGATGTCACGTACAGCGCCCATCCGGCGACAACACCACCCTGGGTCGCAAGCACGCCCCGCGCTCCGCCGGCTGGGACGTCAAAAACTGCAGTCACGCGATGCTCACGGTTCTTGAGGTCCGGCACGGCCGATTCGGGCAAACCGATCGCGCCCGCGCGATAAATAACATCGCGACGGCCCGCTCCGAGCGCAGGAATTGCGTCTTCGCCCGCCGGCCGACCGCTGATCGGAATGACCTGGTTCAGCCCCGCTTCGGCCCAGAAGAGATTCTGAAGACGCCGTAGTTGGTCGGGCTCGCTCGCTGCCAGGTCTTGCGACTGGCTGTAGTCACTGCGCAGGTCGTAGAGCTCCCATACTTCGGCGCCGGTATCGGTCGACTCAGAGATGAGGTTGCCCCAGGGCACACGCGCTCGATTGCGAGCGGAGGCCATCCAGCCCTCGTGGTAGATCGCGCGATTTCCGAGCACCTCGAAGTACTGAGTCGTGTGCTGTTCAGCCGCTTTCGCATCATTAAAACTGTAGATGAGACTGGTCCCGTTCATTGGCTTTTGGGGTACGCCATTGACCTCGACGGGCGTTGCAACGCCGACGGCTTCGAGGATCGTTGGGACGATGTCGTTCACGTGGGAGAATTGTGTCCGCAACCCGCCCGTCTTTCTAATACGGTCTGGCCAGCTCACGACGAGGGGGTTGCGAGATCCGCCGAGATGGGACGCGACCTGTTTCACCCATTGGAAGGGCGTATTCGTTGCCCAGGCCCAGCCCGCCGAATAGTGAGGGTAGGAGTCGGTGCCGCCGAGCTCGTCGAGCCGCTCGATGAGCTCAGTCGGGCTCTGCGTCACCCCTTGAATTTTGCCCATCTCGTTCCAGGTTCCGTAGTCGCCGCCGCCTTCTCCACTCCCGCCATTGTCGCCGACCACATAGAGAACGAGCGTGTCTTCGAATTCACCCTGTTCGCGAAGCGCATCGAACACGCGACCGACCTGCTCATCGGTATGTGCGAGAAACCCCGCGTAGACCTCCATTAAATGGGCCGAGACTCGCTGTTCCTCCGGCGAGAGACTGTTCCACGCGCGCAGTTCCTCGGGACGTGGCGTCAGCGTCGCATCGCGCGGAACCACGCCGAGCTTCTTTTGTCGGGCGATCGCTCGCTCGCGCGCGACATCCCAACCCTCGTCGAACTTGCCCGCGAACCGTTCGATCCACGCCTTGGGTGCGTGCAGCGGCGCATGGGTCGCACCCGGCGCCAGGTAGACCACGAAGGGCTGATCCGGTCGCAGCGATTTCTGCAGCTGAACCCACTCGATGGTGCGGTCCGCCAGATCCGTTGTGAGAAAATAGTTCTCGCCCGGAGGCCTCGACACGGCCCGAGTCCCGTCGAAGAGAGTCGGCTCGAATTGGTGCGTCTCGCCGCCGAGAAAACCGTAGAACGTCTCGAAGCCCATTCCCGTAGGCCATCGGTCGAAAGGTCCGGCGGGGGAGGCTTCGTGGTCGGGCGTGAGATGCCATTTACCAAACGCCGCAGTGGCGTATCCGTGCTGACGAAGCACTTCCGCGATCGTCGCTGTCTCCGGCGTGATGAGACCCGCACGACCGCGGTAGGGCTGTGCACTATTCAAAACGGCGCCCACACCTGCAGCATGCGAGTTCCTGCCCGTCAGGAGCGAAGCGCGGGTTGGCGAGCAGATGGCCGTCGTGTGAAAACGGTTGTACCGCAGCCCCCCCTCGGCCAGACGATCGAGGTGCGGCGTCGGCACGAGCCCGCCGAAGGTCGACGAGGCCGCGAAGCCGACATCATCGAGCAGCACGATCACGACATTCGGCGCGCCCTCCGGCGGAGTTGGCGTGACAAAAGAATGTCGAGGCACTTCGTCAACTGAGAGACCGACTGGACCGGGCGGTTGGAGTGATCGCATCGGAAGAACGATGCCCGGAAGATTGGTGGGCGTCTCCGCAGTCGCATTCGCTCCGATCGCAAACATCAAGAGGATGGCCAGGCTCGAAAACAAGCGGACCGAGGGAAAGGGCTGAATCGACATCGTGTTTCTCGTCTCTCAGTGATGGATACCGGATTCTACTCGAAGCGTTCGAATGCCCCAGCCCGAATGTGGGACATGGGAAGTTCGCCGAAATGGTGGCTCAACACGGAGCGATCGGGTTCGAGGACAATCCAAGAGGGCGTTCCCATGAGACCATTCGCCGCGAAGGTCTCTCCGACGCCGTGCTCCATACCCAAGTCCGTTGCCACGGGAAATGAAATCGTTCCCGGGTATCTCCTCATGCCGAGGGCTCTTCGCGTCTCACCAATCAGCTCGCCTCTTTGCGCGAGCGCGCGAGTATTCTCGACCGTGTTCAGTTCAATGTCCTCGAACGCCGTCGAGAGCGCAAGAACCGAGAGGCCGAGGCGATCCTCATCCCTGTGAATCGCCTCGGCCAATGGAAGTGCGTAGCTGAAGCAGCCGGGACAGTTCACCTGAAAGACGAGCAGGAGCGTTCGTGCGTTCGTCGGAAATTCTCCTTGAACGTACTCGCCCACTGCTATGTGAAAGTTGTCCATCGTTAGAATTCGCCTTCTCCGACATATGGATGCGACCAGAGAATCACTTGCAGGAGGACGGCCTTGCGCCAAGCATCCTGCATTTTCTCGACGTCCTCTGCACTGTGGCCCTTCTTGTCAAGAAAGGGTTTAAGCGTGGCGGTGACTGGGAAATGGAGTGCAGCCAAGTAGCGAAAATGGATGATCGGGACGCTCTTCGCGCCATCGGTTCGATTCTTTCCCACGGCGTGATGACGACGACCGATCTCGAACTGGTAGTCGAGCCACGCTTGATCGTAGTTCGCGTCGGCCGTGTCGAGAATCCACTGGCCAAAGCGCTTTCTCACCGCGCCGAGATAGTCCCCGTCCGGCTGCCCTGTTTCGGTGTTCTCGAAGTACTTGACGAGTTGGGGCGTCGAGGCGACGAAGCCATACCAGACGTCGAGGACGTCCTCGACCTGGTCCTCGAGGACGTCGCGTGACATCTGGAGGTATCGAACGTCCTCTTCCCCGAAGAGCAGGGCGCCCTGGAGGAGTCGGATTTCGTCGAGTGTGAGGGGTGCGGTCGGGAGCTGGTTCTGTCCGTACGTGTATCCAGGAATCTGGGTCGCCGTGGGGCGACCCTCTCCGCTTGCGGTCGTGGTCGCGAGTGACATGAGTACTCCAAAGATGAGAAAGCGCATGGGGCCTCCGGTTTAAAGGTATCGAGTCGATACTATTTAATGATTCCGGGACAATGTCAAGGCCAACGGAGACGTTTTGTATCGATTCGCTACAATTGCTCCATGACGCAGCCTCGCGAACTCGATCTCTTGGAGAGAATCTCGAATCTGTTGCGCAACGAGACGCGAGCGGTGGCTCAGGACGTGGGCCTTCAACCGGTCCAACTCGATGTGTTGGGATATCTGGCACGCTGTAATCGGTACAGCGATACACCAGCGGGTGTCACTGAGTATTTGGGTCTCACGAAGGGCACGGTCTCGCAGTCGATCCTTCGCCTGGAAGAAAAGGGTCTGGTCGAGCGGAAGGCAGATCCTTCGGATGCTCGGCGCTCGCATTTGAAGCTTACGGTGCCCGGAAGACGAGTGGCCCGCTCGGTCCGGAAGCGCGCCTCGCAGGATGTCCTCGGCGACGATCGTGATCTCTGCGTTCGGCTCGAGAAGATCCTCCGCGCGCTCCAGCAGAGAAACGACCATCGCAGTTTCGGCGTGTGTCAGACGTGCCGGTTCTTCGAGGATCCCGGCGGCACATCATTTCGATGTGGCCTCACTTTGGAGCCACTCTCCCGAAGCGACAGCGGGAAGATCTGTCGTGAACACGAAAGGCCCGAAGCGTCATGACGGAGGACGAACACGGGCCAGACTCTTTGATTGCGGGATCCGATTCTGCGGCCCTCCCGAGGCCCCCGCGCGAACTTGTGGGCGGCACGGTCCTCTGGCTCTTCGTCGCGGTCGAGCTGCTCACGTTCGGACTCTTCTTCGTCGCTTTTGCGGTCGCACGGCGTGCCGATCCGGCGCTTTTCGCCGCGGGTCAAGACCAGTTGCACCCGCTCTTCGCAGCGCTCAATACCTGCATTCTACTCACGGGTGGGTGGTTCGCTGCACGCGGCGTATTGGCCAATCGGAGCGATGAGCCGCGTGCCACCGCGAGGTACTTGTGGGGCGCAGCCGCGAGTGGATTGGTCTTCATGGCGATCAAATCCTACGAGTACGCGGGCGTATTTGCAGATGGCATCACGCTGTCGACGAGTTCGTTCTGGTTCTTTTATTTGTTCGTGACAGGGTTCCACTTCATGCACGTTTTGGCGGGCGTTGGCTTCCTCGTTCCAACGGCGTGGCGCGCGTCCCGCGGCGCCTACGGATCAGCCGAGCCAATGACGGTGGAAGCGGTCGCGGTGTTCTGGCATCTCGTCGATCTCATCTGGGTGTCCCTCTTTCCTCTCTTCTATCTGGCGCGTTGATCATGACGCCTAACCTGAAAAAGAAGCGCGAGGCACGCGTCCTGTTCGTCACATGGGTGGCCCTCATTGCGTCGACGGTCGGTAGCTTTTGGCTGGCGGATGCTGGTGCATCGCTCGATTCGAGAGCCGGGACTGCGGGATGGGTGCTCGGATTCGCCGCCCTGAAGAGCGTCCTGATTGCGGTTGTTTTCATGGAGATGCGTCACGGGCCGCGGGTGTGGGCGATCGCGATGAGCGGGTTTCTGCTTGCCGAGGCTGCACTGCTCGTCGCGGTCCTTCGCTAACCGCGCGCCATCGGTGCCGGCGGAACGATTGTGAATAGAGTCACGCCACCAACGACCCGCTCACGTCCGCAGTCGCATAAGGGTTTGGGTGATGACCGTAAGAGAGCTCGAGGTTGGGTTTGAGGCGCACTCCTCGATGAGCGAGCGGACGCGGGAGACGATCGCTACGCGCTCGCCCAGGAAGTCGTCGACGCCGCGAAGCGGGTCGTCGGGGCAGAGCGCGATCGCCCGCCTCGTGAGCTCGCGCTGAAGGAACAGAATCTCGGTTCGTAGGTCCATCAGGACGATTCGTTCCCACAGGTCATCGGCGTGGGCCAGCGGCAGATTCTGATAGAGCCAGTTGATCTGACTGAGGTCGCCGAGCTTCGCGTAGGCGGGAGCCACTTCGGATGCGGATCGATTCGTGCCCTCGACGAGGCGTACGATGTTGAGTCCCCGATCCGCCAGGGGAGCGCCGGCGAGAATGCCGGCGACGGAATCGGGAAATCCTTTCGCGACGAAATCCGCCTTGCGATCGCCGAAGCGTTTGGACTCGCCCTTGGATAGAAAACCGTCGAGATCGGCACTCAAGCCGAAGAGGCCTTCACGCCAGACGCGCGTGCGTGCGTGGCCCTGCAACCCGAGGTCTTCGGCGAGCAAGGAGCGCGCGACATTCTGCACCGCGTCGTCGAGTTCGATCATCGCGGAATAGACCCTCTCGAGTCCGACGTTCGAGCGCAGCGCCAGGAGTGCGCTGCGAAATGACTGAGCATCGAGAAGCAGATCCGCCGCCTGCCACGCCGCAGCGGCGACCGGGACCGAGATGCCGCGCTTGGCCATCAAGCCGGTGATGGCCGTGACGCCGCCCGCATCGATGATCTGGTTGGTTGCTTCGAGGGCGATGATTTCTCGGCGCAGGCGGTGTTCCGCGAGGGCGGATCCGAAGGCTTGCCGTAGCGGGTCTGGGTAGTAGGCGCCGTGGAGCGGCGCCATTTCTTCGGATTCGACGAAGGCATCGCCTGCGAGAGCGAGGCGTAGGTCGAGCTTCGCAAGGCCTAGCAATACCGCAAGCTCCGGGCGCACGAGTCCTTCACCAAGGCTGTTGCGTGCCTGGAGCGTCGCGTCGTCGGGAAGACCGAGCTCGCTCGGCGTGGCACCCTGGTCATTGCACAGGACCTCGATGGCGACGCGGAAGGGCTCCGGATCTCGTCGCGCGCGCATCTGGGCCCGACGACACCGCCGCAATCGCCGAGGCCATCGCCCGGGTGCTGCAACCCAACGATGTGCTCATTCTCGGTGGTGATCTGGGGGCAGGAAAGACAACGTTCACCAAGGCACTTGGTGCTGAACTAGGTATTGACGAGCACATCACCAGCCCGACCTTCACCCTGCACCAGCGTTACGACGGCGGACGGCTGACCCTGCACCATCTCGACGTGTATCGCATCGATCAGATCGAAGAAGTCGTCGAGTTGGCACTGCCCGAGTTGTTCGAGAGTGAAGGCGCCGTCGTCATCGAGTGGGGCGACACGATCGCCCCTGCGTTGCCAGCGGGATATGCACTGCTGTCCTTCGCATTCGGCGACGACGATGATGACCGCGAGATCTCGCTTGTCCCCGTCGGGCCCGAGTGGACGGCTCGGGTACCGGCGCTTCTTGACGCGCTCGCCGATCGAGTGATTACCGACCGACAGGACACCTGATGATCATCCTCGGAATCGAGAGCGCAACCGCGCAGGTCGGCTGCGCCATCGGCGGTCACGAAGGTGTGCTCGCGTCGGCCCACTCAGCACGCGGGCGCCGTCATGCCGAGTCGCTTGCCCCGCAGATCGAGTTCATCCTGTCGCAGGCCCAGGTCGATATCAAGGAGATCAGCGTGGTCGCCGTTGATATTGGGCCCGGCCTGTTTACCGGATTGCGGGTGGGTATCTCGACCGCGATGGCCATCGCCTTCGGTCTGAGTGTCCCAATGATCGGTGTCAGCAGTCTGGATCTTGTTGCGTTCCCGGTGCGCCACTCACCTCGGCTGATTGCTGCAGCCATCGACGCCCGACGCGGCGAACTGTTCACCGCGTTCTATCGTCAGGTACCTGGTGGCATACAACGAGTGACCGAACCGCACGTGGTTACTCCTGATGAGCTCTATGGCGAGCTGCAGGCGGCGAGCACCAAATGCCTCGTCGTTGGCGATGGGGCTCTGCGCTATCGCGATGTACTCGAGGGCCTGACTGAGGTCGAAATCGCTGCGGATGGCGGGACCGAACAGCCCGATGAAGAAGGTCTGCCCGGCACTCGATGTAAAGCTCAGCAGAAAGCCAAAGGCCAAAAAGCGGCGGTGACGACCGGCAAAAGCGAAATAGTCAGCCAGGGACATGATGTCTTTCCGATCCTTGGAAAATCGGCCTCAAGGGCAACGTCATGAGCCGATGCCGGCATGCCCGATCATGAACGCGACATGGAACGAAACGCATGCTAATGCACCGGCGCATTCAAAAGA
>JAVJHY010226937.1:4352-21690 GCA_035593235.1 Phascolosoma agassizii
CCAGGACTGCGCCGCTAGCGGTGAATAGATGCACGCTCCAAGAGAGCATTCGGCCGACGCGATTTCTTTGGGTCATGGTTCACTTTCGAATGACCGCGGAGCATATCAGAGCGGCTATCTTCCGAGGGGGCAGCGAGCGAATCGGGGCCCAATCATTCGGGGGGTGGGCATGTCCGAGGGCACCCATTCAGAATCGGCCATTGCAGATCAAGATCAGACGTTCGAATTCGGTCCGCCGACCGACGCCTCAGCGAGGCAACTCGACGTCAAGATGACTCGTCTCGAGCAAGCGCTCGACTGGGCCGCGGAAAAACTCGGCGCGATTCGGGAGGACGCCGGGGCGGACGCGATTGCGCTTTACCGCGGCAACCCGACGAGCCACGACGCCGAAGCGCTCCTTTACTGGAACGCCATCGAAGCGGCGATGGGGACCCGCAGCCGATTCTCCGCGGGCTCCGTCGACACCTGGCCGCGATGGGTCCAAGCCGGCCTCATGTATGGCGGCTTCCTGCATACGCCCGTCCCCGACATCGAACGCTGCGAATACCTGCTGATGCTAGGCGCGAACCCAATCGCATCGAACGGCAGTCTCATGACCGCGCCGGGAATCAAGAAACGTCTCGCTGAGATCCGTGCGCACGGCGGAAAAATCGTCGTCATCGATCCGCGCCGAACGGAAACCGCGAAGGTCGCCGACGAGCATCATTTCGTGCGACCCGGAACGGACGCGGCACTTCTCCTCGCACTCGCACACGTGCTCATCGAAGAAGATCGCGTTCAGCTTCGCGAGCTCGAACCTCATCTCGAAGGTCTCGACGAAGTCAAAGAACGAATCGGGGGCTACACACCCGATCGCGTCGCACCCGTCTGCGGAATCGATGCCGAAACGATTCGCCGCCTCGCCCGTGAACTCGCTAACGCGCCCCGCGCCGCCGTTTACGGCCGAATGGGCACCAGCGTCCAAGCCTTTGGCACCCTCGCCCACTGGGCCATCGACCTTCTCAACATCCTCACCGGCAACCTCGACCGAGAAGGCGGCGTCCTCTTCCCGCAACCCGCCATCAGCCTTGCCTTCGCAGGTCCGAACAGGGAGGACGGAGCTCCCTTCGGACGCATGCAGAGCCCCGTCTCCGGCTACGACGAGATCCAAGGTGAATGGCCGGCCGCCGCCTTTGCGGAGGAGATCGAATCCGAACGCGAAGATCGGATCCGGGCTCTCCTCATCATCGCCGGCAACCCCGCATCCTCCCTCCCCAACTCGGACCGAATCAGCAAAGCACTCGAGAAGCTCGAGTTCATGGTTGCGATCGACTACTACGTCAACGAAACCACGCGGCATGCGGACTTGATCCTCCCCCCGACGACGCCGCTTGAGCACGGTGGGTACGATGTTGCGCTGCTTCATTTCGCGATTCAGAACGCCGCAAAATGGTCGCCGGCGGCGGTTTCGATGCCGGGGGACATGCGACCGCTTTGGCAGACGTTAGTCGGCCTGGCGAAGCGGCTCATGGGTCTTGGGGCGATGTCCGACGAGGCGGTCGACGGGTTGGTTGTTTCACAGCTGATTGGACGCGTCCTCGAAAGCAGTCGATTCGCCGACCGACTGACAGCCGGGGAGATCACCGAAGCACTCGGCGACCAGCCCGGTCCGCGACGCGTCATCGACTTGCTGCTCCGAATCGGCGAACACGGGGATGGCTTCGGGCTCGAACCCGAGGGCCTGACCGTCGACCGACTTGAAGAGTCGGTCCATGGCGTTCTGCTCGGCGACCTCGCTCCCGGGATTCCGGAGGCGATTTCGACGCCTTCGGGCAAAATCGAACTCGCCCCGCGCCGGATCATCGATGATCTGCCGCGACTCGATGCCATGATCGAAAACAGTGCCAAGGATTCTCGCATGCGCCTCGTTGGACGTCGTGACGTGCGCTCGATGAACTCGTGGCTTCACAACCTGCCGAGCCTCGCCAAGGGTAAGAATCGGTGCACGCTGCAAGTGGCACCGGCGGATGCGGAACGGATCGGGCTGCGCGACGGCGGCGATGCCGAAATCAAGAGCCGCATCGGAAGCCTCGTGGCAAGCGTCGAAATCAACGACTGCATGGCGCCGGGCGTCGTCAGCTTGCCGCACGGCTGGGGTCACGATTTGCCTGGAGTTGCCCTCTCCGTCGCGAGCCGGCTTCCGGGTGTCAACACGAATCGCATCGTCGACGACGCGGCTGTGGACGTTCCGAGTGGCACGAGCGTCTTGAACGGCGTGCCCGTCGAGATTTCACCGGCCTAACGGGTCGACCCCGATCCTCCATCGACCCACATCGTCTGCCCCGTGATATAGGCCGCATCGTCGCTCGCTAAAAAGACGATCGTGCGCCCGACATCGTCCTGGCAATCGCCGACCCGCCGGAGGGGAATCTGACTAATCGCCGCCGCGTGTCCCTCCGGATCGAGGGCGGCCCAATCGATCATGCCTGGCGAGTTTGCGAAGGGGCACATGATATTGACGCGGATCCCGTCCGGACCCCATTCCCGCGATGCCACCCGCGACAATCCGCGAATCCCTTCCTTCGCCGCTGCATAAGCACCTTGCGCCTCATTGCCAAGCGTGCCCGAGCCGCTCGCAAAGTTGATAATCGAACCGCCACCGCGAACTAACAGATGGGGATGAGCTGCTTGCATGCACCAAAACGTCGCCCACAGATTCGTGTCCAACACGCGCGCAAACGTCGCGTCATCGAATTCGACGAGCAACTTCCCCGGCGTCGGTGTCCAAGCCGCGTTATTCACCAGAATATCCAGCCCCCCAAACGCCTCGACCGTATGCGCAACCGCGGCCTCGCAGGTTTTCCGAGAGCTGATATCGAGGCCAAGCGCCATCGATTTTCCGCCCTTCCCCTCGATGAGGGCGGCCGTCTCACGGGCATTCGCTTCGTCGACATCAACGACCGCGACGTCTGCGCCTTCCTCGGCGAGCGCGAACGCGGTCCCGCGTCCGATCCCACGTCCCGCTCCCGTCACCAACGCCACTTTGCCTTCGAGTCGCATTCCTAATCTCCTCATTCTTCTTCGCTGCCTGATCGCCACTTCGCCGACCTTCAAGCTTAGATTCGAAAACCTCAGCAGGCTCAAAATTCCGGATTGTCAGCGCGCCCGGGAGAGCCCTTTTCCCCTAGACTCTCGGCCGGAGGAATTCCATGTTCGAGCATCTCAACTCTCCCGTCACCATCGGCGGTCTGACCTTAAAGAACCGAATCGCGATGGCGGCTATGGGCGTCGAAATCGCAGACGAAGATGGACACGCCCGCGAGCCGATCATCGCCTATTACGAAGAACGCGCGCGCGGCGGTGTCGGCCTGATCGTGACCGAAGTCTGCGCCGCCGCTTACCCGCGCGGCGCTACGGCCCATCGGCAGCTGGCCATCTCAAACGATGACTACGTACCCGGCCTGAAGGAAATGACCGATCGCGTTCATGCCCAGGGTGCAAAGATGGCCCTTCAGCTGGTCCACCACGGGAAAGTTTCGCGGGTCGACACCAAGGAGGGTCGCGAAGTCCTGATGCCCTCGATGCCTCGCTTTAAGGGCGCGATGGATATGGCGAAGGACATGTCGCGAGAAGAGGTCGGCTTGTTGATGCAGGCCGCAGGCGGTGGCAAACCGAAAATCAGAGAAGCCACAAAAGAAGATATTGCTTGGGTCATCGACATGTTCGCAGAGGCCGCCGAGCGGGCTCGGCGTGCGGGCTTCGATGCCATCGAATTCCACGCGGCCCACGGCTATCTCCTTTCGGAGTTCCTTTCGCCGGCGTGGAACTTCCGCACCGACGAATACGGAGGAGGTCGCGAAAACCGCGCACGCCTCATGCAACAAGTTATTCGCGAAGCCAAGCAACGCGCCGGTGCTGATTTCCCGATCTGGGTGCGCATCGACTGCCGCGAGTTCCGCACCGAAGGCGGCATCACCCCGGAAGACGCATGCCGAACGGCGGAGCTCGCGGAAGAGGCGGGCGCCGATGCGATTCACGTCTCGGCCTACTCCGACTCGACGGCAGCAGCCGGATTTACGGACGCCCCGCTCACGCACACGGAGGCGGCGTACCGAAGCGAGACGGCCCAGATCAAGAAGCACGTCTCCGTGCCGGTGATCGCGGTCGGTCGGATCGAACCCGAAGTCGGCGACAAGATGATTCGCGACGGCGAAGCGGACGTGATCGCGATGGCGCGAAAGCTCCTGGCGGATCCGGCCCTCGCGAAGAAAATCGCCGAAAATCGGCCGGAAGATATCCGCCCGTGCATTTATTGTTATACCTGCGTCGCGCAGCCCTTCTTCGACCGGCAGGTCCGTTGCGCCGTCAATCCGATGACCGCGAATGAAGGAAGCCTCGGTTCTTCCGAGCGAGACCAGAGTGCGAACCCGCGACGCATCCTCGTGATCGGTGGCGGTCCCGCCGGCCTCGAAGCGGCGCGCCTCGCCCGGCTGCGGGGTCACGAAGTCATTCTGTGCGAAAAGTCGACCCAACTCGGCGGCACCCTGCGATTCGCCGCCCTTGTGTATGAACCTAACGAACGTTTGCTCGATTGGCTCGAAGGTCAGGTCCGCAAGCTCGGGGTAGAGATTCGGCTCGAAACTGAGGTCACCCCTAACCTCATCGCATCCATCGCGCCCGACGAAATCCTGCTCGCCGCCGGGGCGAAGCGCGAGAAACCGAACCTGCCCGGCGTCGATCAAGACCACGTCTTCGACGGCGACGATTTGCGTGCTCTCCTCACGGGACAAGGGGATGGTGATGCCTCCAAAAAATTGTCGATATTAGGTCGCGTGGCAATTCGCGCGGGCCGTACACTCGGCATCACGACTTCTCCGGGCAAGCTTCGAGAGGCCTCAAAGGCTTACATGCCCGTCGGTCAACGCGTCGTCGTGCTGGGCGGTGGCCTCGTCGGTCTCGAACTCGCAGAGTTCCTGGCGGAGCGGGGGCGCGATGTCACAATTCTCGAGGAAGGACCGAAATTCGGCCTGGAGATGGCACATCCGCGCCGCTGGAAAGCGCTCGATGATCTAAGAGAGCGCGGCGTGAACTTAGTTGCGAAGGCGCGCGTCGAGTCCATTGAAGGAGATCGCGTCTTCTACCAGGCCGGAGAGGACGAGGCGACGATTTCGGAACCCGCAGACACGGTCATTCTTGCGATCGGCCTCGGACCGCACCCGGACGCGAAGGCGAAGCTTGCCGATGTCGGTGTTCCGATTCGCGAGATCGGAGATGTCTCGGGGGTCGGCTATCTCGAAGGCGCGATCAGCGATGGCTTTCACGCAGCGCTGAAACTCTGAGAGCAAATCTCAGAGGCCGGCATTTGAAATTGGTATTTGAGACGCGCGTGATTGCGCTTGTGCACGATGCGAACGAGACCAGGTGGAGTCGACGAATGCAGCAAGAAATTTCCGACCAGTTCAGTGCGCTTGCCCGGCGGCCCGACAGCATGAGTGGCCTTGCGGAAGGCGCGCTGATCCTGGCGGCCGAAGCAAAGCCGGAGATCGATGTCGCCCGGGGGATCGATGCGATCGCGCAGATCGCCTCTCGAGTTCGCCCGCATGTCGACGCAGCAGGCTCACCGATTGGCCGCGTCGAGGCGCTCAATCACGCGCTCTTCGAAGTCGAGCGTTTTCGGGGCAACCAGGAACAATACGATGACCCGCGAAATAGTTTTCTCGACGACGTACTCGAACGTCGACGCGGGCTTCCGATTACACTCTCCGTTCTTTACGTCGAGATCGCACGCATGGTCGGCCTCGAAGCGTACGGGGTCGGCTTTCCCGGACATTTCCTCGCAAAGGTGGTCGGAATCAGCGGAGCACCCGAAGGCGAAGTCATCGTCGACCCCTTCTTCGGCCGCAGCCTAGGACGCGAAGATTGCATGGACCGCTTGCGTGCTGCCATCGGAGACGACGTCGACCTCGATCCCCATTGGCTTGAGCCCGCGACGCACCGAGAGATTTATGTTCGGATACTGAACAATCTAAAGCTTCACTATCTGCGCCGCGGTGACGGTCTCGGCGCGTTAGGTTGCTTCGATCGAATTCTCGTATTGTCGCCGACCGCTGCATCAGAGTATCGCGATCGGGGCCTCCTCCTTGAACGACTCGACTGCATCCTGCCCGCGATCGAGGACCTCAGCCACTTCCTCCAACTCGCGCCCCATGACGAAAGCGCGCCTGCGATTCGCTTGCGGCGCAATGCGCTCAATCAAAGGAAGCCGACTCTTAATTAGCCGCAGCGCCTAATTAGCCGCAGCGCCTAATTAGCCGCGCCACTTAATTAGCGGCAGCATCAACTGGGCCGCCGCCTGGCTCTCTTTCGCCATGACCTTGAGCGGGAATTCGTCGCGGCCCTAGAATGCAAGCAGCCGGATGCCGCACCTGCGGCATCCGGCTCCCCACTCGCATTCCACCACCAAGATCAATCGGCCGGCGAAGGGACCAGCGCAACATCTCGGCCCCCGGCCGCCACAAATCGACCGACTCCGCCAATCGGGGCGGACCCCACGAATACGTCTTCAAAGACCTGCAGCTCATCTCGATCCGTACCCGTAAATCCGACCACGATTTCCGCGCGGCCATCGTGATCCATATCCCCAAGGCCGACACACGTTTCCCCGTCCAAGCGCTGGTAGTCCGCACGACCTGCAGTGATCGTTGTATTCGCAGGACTGCCCTCCCGCGTGTAACCCGCCCGCGCATCGTCCAGAATCATAATCTGTCCGCCGCTCCCCTTGCCGAAAGAAACCACAATCTCATCCAGACCATCGCCGTCGACGTCCCCTAACGCGGGGCGACGCATCACGTTCCGCGTTCTCGAAAAGGCAGTCGCGGGCATCGGTTTGATCGTCCCGCGGCGCGACTCCACGGAGGGATGAGGCACCAAGCCCGCCACGTAGTCGTCGAGAATGACGATCCCCATGCGACTGCCATCTCCAGAACCGATGACAATCTCGGCGAGGCTGTCACCGTCGATGTCCCCCACAGCGGGAAAGAGCGGAACGTTTTCGTTGCCGCGCGTCACCACCTGAAGCCATCCATCGGACTTCAACTTGGAAGACTCCATCGGCTCAAAGTTAGTCGTCACGTCATCGAGGATCTGAATCATGCCTTCCATCCTCGGACCGAACCCGACCACGATCTCAGCCAGACCATCGCCATCGATATCCCCACACGCCGGATAGGTCATGCCGCCCTCCTCCCGGTATTGGTGATTGCCCGCCACAACCGCATGGGTGTATTCAATGCGTTCATCCTCGAGAATGAACACAGCCAGCGTCGAGCCACTCTGTTCGCCGAATCCAATCACGAGATCTTGGTCACCGTCCCCATCGAGGTCACAGCGCGCGGGACGAAGGTCCTTAGTCCTTGCAAACGAATCGTGAGTCAATGAGATCGCTTGCCCATCCGACGCCACTCGATCGATCGTGCCGGCAGACGTCGTCATCAAGCCAACAAACTGATTGAAATGCGGATCGCCGTCGTCCTCGGGAGCAGGATCACTCGTCGGATCGCCGTCGTTCACTGGATCATCGTCGCCGCCCCCGTCACTCTGCGGCGGCTCCGGCGCCGGCGCCGGATCCGAAGGCGCCGGCGAATCCGGTGTCGGATCTGGATCCCCGCCACCCGTGTCGGGAGCCTCTTCCGGCGGTGCAGGCGGCTGGACCGGTGGGTCCGGCACGACTGCGGTCACGCGAATTTCATTTGAGTATTCGGACGGCAAACCCGCACCATCGTAGGTTCGGAGCGCGACGAAGAGATCCACGGAATCTTCGAAGTCGACGCCGTAAATCACCGTTGCGCCCGCCGGCGGCGGATTTCCGAGATCGAACTCGGTCGCATAGCTGCCCGTCTGTGTGCCGATGTGCAGCGTATAGCCGGCAGCCACCGCAGAGGCGCTGGGCAAGAATTCGACACGGTATTCGCGGAGTGCCGCGTCTGCCGTCGAAGCTGAAACGAGCGCCAGCCCAAGCCCGAGGGCGAGGCTACTCCGGAGTACGCCCTGCTTCGTGCGGCGCGCACCGCGCAGCATCGGTGTTTCACTTTGCGCAAGATCAAGTGAGGGGGCGAATTCTAAGTCGTCACGATTAAGTGTGTCCATGTCCAGGTTGTCGGACCTGCACTGACACTGCGGCGTGATCCGTCTCACGACGGCGCCTTTTTTCCGGTGGCAGCCTGGTCACGCGGACGGCGGCGTCACAACACGAACGAGCGCGCGTCCAAATGAGCGAGTGCGACCTGGATCACACTGAACTGGACGGGCGCCCGCGACGATGCTTATGGGATGCGTGCTGACGAAGCTTGAGGAGATGTTATTCGGCGGTTCCGAAGAGCCGTTGCCAGAACGATCGGGAAGCGCCCGGAGCAGCGGCATCGGTCCGACCCAGCGCATCGCCTCCGTCCTCCGCACGCTCGGCTGCTTCACGCACTTCTTCTGCTCGCTCTTCTACCGCACGTCGCGCTTCTTCGGCTCGCTCTTCCGCACGCTCGGCCGCTTCACGGGCGTCTTCTGCCCGCTCTTCGGCCTCACGACGTGCCTGCTCCGCTTTTTCTCCTGCTTCCTCGCGTGCCTCTTCCGCTCGTTCCCGAGCCGCGCGCGCTTCGCGATCGACATCCTCACGTTCTTCTTCAACACGTTCTTCCGCTCGACGCCGTGCGCGCTCGCCCCGGTCTTCCGCCTCTTCGCGCTCGTCCTGCATGCGCTTCTTCGCTCCACGTCGGCGCTCGTCGACATCGTCATCAACGCGATCGGCGCGCTTCTTCGCCTTGCGACCCCGCTTCTGAGCCTTGTCCTTCTTTTCGTGTGCGCGTTCCCGAGCCTCTTCAGCTCGATCACGACCACGCTCGCGGACTTCCTCGGCGCGATCTTGCCCGCGCTTGGCGTCTTCGTGCGACTGCGCGTTGCCGCGTCGCCGATCGTCGTCCTTGTCACGGTCGGCCGATGCCAAGCCGGTCCACGCCGTGAGCAAGACAGCCGCAATCAGGATCGAGAGAGTGTGATGAAGACGCATAGAGCCAAACTCCTGTGAGCCAGGCCCGAAAGGGCCCGACGAATAGGCGAACCGCGCGAATCGAGGTCACCGGCGATCATCGGAATCAACGCGCGACAGCGTCAAACCGTCACAGGCAATATAGCTTGCGGATTCCACCACAGGAGCGGCCTCCGCCGAAAGGCGTGGATTGAAGATCAATCGGTGCGGGTGCGCGAAGGACCTGAGCCCAGCGCGTCCTGCCCGCGCTTAGCTGCGCTCGCGTCGTGCGGCCAGAAAGCCGAGTCCCATCGTCAGCAAGATTCCCGTTCCGGGTTCCGGCACAACTCCTCCCACAGGATCATGGACCTCGAGGACGATCGTATCGATGATGACGCGCGCGCCGGTGTGGGCGAGGTAGAAACTCGTGATGTTCTGAAATGACGTCGGGTAGACCGTTCCCGCGTAGAGCCCACCGTCCGGACGATCGGGATCGAATGCGCCGCCGCCCAGATCAAAGACGGAACCATCATCGATGTCGTAGGCGGTGAACTGCGACTCGAAGCTCGCAAAGTCGGGCGTGTTCGGCACAACGTTTGTCCCGATCAGAAGCTGGATGTCGTTTGACGGGAACGACCACGGCAAGACTTGCTGTCGGTAGGAAACGCCAGCTTCGGGCTCGCGACGCTGCAGGATGAAGTCGATCGAGACGATGTCAAAACTTCGACCGTCGAGAATGCTAATGAGGCTTCCCTGGAGATCATTGCGCCACGAGTGCTGAAAGTCGCCCATCTGCGGCGCACCATCTCCCTCGCCTCCGAGATGCGTGTGCGCAATTTCTTCGCCGCCACCCGGCGTGCCGACCTGCGTCATCCAGAAGCCGGCATAGCGAGCGCCATCTTCGATCCAGTCGTAGGGACCATGCAGCCCGCACCCCGGATGATTAGGATCGTAATACCCAGCGCTCGACTCAAAGGTCAACGTTGTGGTCGTCGCCCACGCGAAGCTCGGAACAACGAGCGAGGCGAGGGCGAACACCAGGATAAAGAGGGTCGTTCGAAGTCGGCGGAACATCAGGGCAGTCCAATCACAGAGGGGCTCGATCGTACGTGGCCCTCTCGCTCGGGATCGCGAAAGAAGCCACTCGGATTCAGATGTAGGTAGGTGGCCCCAAGTAACAGAAAGGCGACACCAAATCTTGAGTGTTTCTAAGTTTTACGGGTGGATTTTAAGACGAACTATCAATTCTGTGCCGGCCTTGGTCGCGTCGAAGTCCCCTTCCCCGCCGATCGCCGCAGTCGCATTGCATCCCGGACGCAACTCCCCCGCAATCCACGTGAATCAATTGAGATCCCCTACCATCGTCGCCCCAGATTGAATGGCCCCACACCCCTGGAGAGCGCCTTGAAACAGTCCCGTCGAACCTCAATCGCAACTGCACTCTTGCTCATCGGATGCCTCAGCATCGTCGCCTGCGATCAAGACGCAGGCTCGACCGCAGACGCGGATTCTTCAGCCGACGCGGACTCGCCTAACATGGAAACCCGCGATGCCGACGCGGCGTCCGCCAACGCGGCCCGACTCGTGACGTATACCGAGGAACGTGAGCCCTGCGACCACTACACGGAAACGCGACTGCCACTCTTCGGCGACCTCCATGTGCACAGCAGCCTCTCCTTCGATGCGGCCGCGCGAACGATCGCCGCCACGCCGGAAGACGCCTACCGCTATGGCCAGGGCGAGAGCATCTCGTTTTGGCCCATGGAAGAAGGAAAGCCTGTCGGCTCTTACAAAATCGACCGGCCTCTAGACTTCCTCGCCGTGACGGATCACGGGGAGTTCTTAGGCGAAACACGGCTGTGCCAAGAGCCGGATTCACCGCGCTACGACGGTGACTTCTGCAAGCAAACTCGCGTGGCCGAACGCGAGTCGATGATGATCTTCGGACAGGTCATCACCACGGAGACACCCTCTAGACTCGCGCCCGTTTGCGGCGATGACGGAAGCCTCTGCCGTGATTACGCGAAGGCGCCGTGGCAGCGAATCGGTGACGCAGCAGACGCGGCGTACGACCGCAGCGCACAGTGCAAATTCACGGCCCTCAAGGCCTACGAGTACACGGGCACGCCCGGAACCTCGAACTACCACCGCAACGTGATCTTCCGAAACGGCGCTGTCCCCGAACTCCCCGTGAGCTACATCGACGCACCCTACGACAGCGAACTCTGGAAGAAGCTCGACATCGCCTGCGACGAGAAGAAGGACGGATGTACCTACATCACGATTCCGCATAACTCGAATCTCGCGAACGGTCGCATGGCTCCTTATATGCGCCTCGACCCGACGGTCGAGAACCAACGCGCCTACGCCCAGAAGCGACTCGAACGTGAGCCGATCATGGAGATTTTCCAGCACAAGGGCGCATCGGAGTGCATCAACGGACTGACGAGCATTCTCGGTCAACCCGACGAACTTTGTGATGTCGAAGCCGTGCGAGTCATGGGGCAAGAAGAGACTCACATGGTGACCACGCCGGCGCCCGACGGCACTGTCATAGTGGGCAGTGCGAAGGAAGTCACCGTGGAATGCGGCGACGAAGTCGGTTCCTACGGAATGCTTGGGGCGGGTTGCGTGCATGCCACGGACTTTCAACGCTCCGGCCTCTTAGTCGGGCTCGAGGAAGCACAGAAGACCGGTTTCAATCCGATCAAGCTCGGCGTGATCGCCTCCACCGACACCCACGCAGCGACGCCCGGTGCCGCCATCGAGTCCGATTGGCGGGGTCATGTCTCCCTTGAATCGACGCCGACAGAACGTCTCCAACCCGGGCTCCTCACGAGCGGGATCGACGGCAACCCCGGCGGTTTGGCCGGGGTCTGGTCAGTCGAGAATTCTCGCGATGCAATTTTCGAATCGATGCTCCGGCGTGAAACATTCGGAACCTCGGGTCCGCGGATCGCGCCCCGCTTCTTCGCGGGCTGGAACTACGACGCCGACTTGTGCAGCAGCGCCAACATGGTCGAAGCCGGCTATGCCGGTGGCGTTCCGATGGGTGCCGACCTTCCAGCGGCTCCGAGCGCCGACGCGAAACCGGTCTTCGTCGCGGCGGCGATGCGCGACACGGGGGCCGATGCAGCTGACCTGCAACAGCTCCAACTCATCAAGGGTTGGATCGACGCCGAAGGACAGAAGCGGACGGAAGTGATCACGATCGCCGGCGGTCCCAACGACGCGGGTGTCGACCTCACAACCGGGAAGCGCATCGGCACCGGCCACGAGAGTCTCTGCGCGGTCTACCGTGACGAATCCTTCGACGCCAATCTCTCGACCTACTATTACCTCCGAGTCGTTGAGAATCCGTCCGCACGCTGGCATGTGTATGACTGCGCGCGACTCCCGGAAGCGGAGCGTCCCGCCGTTTGCACCGACGGCACGTATCCGTCGACGGTTCAAGAGATGGCTTGGACCTCACCCATCTGGCACGAGCGCAACTGAGCGACACCTTGACGCGCAGACTCATCACCGAACGAAAGGCTCCCATGCTCGAAGGACATCGAATCCTTGTGACCGGAGCGACCGGACAGGTCGCACGCCCGATTGCCGAGGCCCTCGCCGGCCGAAATGAAGTCACTGCAGCCGCGCGCTTCTCGGACCCGAAGGCCAAGGCAGAACTCGAGGCCGCCGGAATCCAAACCGCATACTTCTCGATGGGCGAGGCCGACCTCTCGGGACTGCCGGACGTCGATTATGTCTTGCACTGTGGATGCAACACGGATCCGAAGACTCCCGAAGAAGGCATCGCGCAGAACGCCGAGGGCACGGGCTTCCTGATGAAGCGCTACAAGGATGTGAAGGGCTTTCTTCACATGTCCTCATCCTCCGTGTACCGCGTGGCTGCGAGCAGCACCGAGCCTATTTCAGAAACAGACATGCTCGGTGGGTTTGCCGTCTACTCGCCGCATTATGCGATGAGCAAACTCGCGACGGAGAGCGTTGTCCGTTTCCAAGCGCGCGTCTTGGGACTTCCGACGATTCTCACACGGCTCGATGTGGCCTACGGCACGCGCGGGCATGGGGGCGTTCCGGTCGCGCTCTATCAAATGATGAAACACGGTGCGAGTTATCGCCGGGCGGAGTCTGGCGAAAGTTACTGCTCGCCGATCAATGAAGCCGACATCGTCGAGCAGGTTCAGAACCTCGTCCTCAAGGCGGCTGTCCCCGCGCCGATTGTCAACCTGGGCGGCGACGAGGCCGTCTCCGTCGAAGAAATGATCGCCTACGTCGAAGGCCTAACAGGCCTCGAGATGAAGATTGAGACGGGCGAAACCGCTTCATGGGGCATGAAAGTCCTCGACAATACGCTTCGCAAGGAGTGGGGCGGCCCCTGTAAGGTTCACTGGAAAGACGGCATTCGCGCAGCGCTTCAAGCGGTCGCACCCGACGCCGTTCAAAGCTGAAACGACCCTTTCTTTCGCTTCGAAACCTGCACCAATTACCGGTGGCGAGTGTCGGCTGCATCGTGCGTTCCCGACTCGTGCTTCGCGCTCGAAGCTCCGCCCCCAGCCTCATCGCCCCAGAGCTCACCCAGCCGCGCATCTCGGCCACAGCCGCCTCGGTAATAGCGATACCGAATCGGATTCTTTTTGTAGTAGTCCTGGTGATAGTCTTCTGCGGCGGTAAAGGATCGGACCTCCGCGATTTCCGTAACGATCGGTCGGTCGAAGCGGCCCTCGGCCTCAAGCGCCCGCTTCGAATCGAGCGCTAGGCGGCGCTGTTCTGCATCATGCGTGAGAATCGCCGTGCGATAGTGACGCCCTCGGTCGCAGAACTGTCGATTTGCCGTGAGTGGGTCGACATTCCGCCAGTACACATGGAGCAAATCGGAATATTGAACTCGCCTCGGGTCGTACACGACCTGCACGACTTCCGCGTGCCCCGTCCGCCCGGCAGACACACTCTTATAGGTCGGATTCGGTTCATCGCCGCCCGCATAACCGGAAGTCGTCGAGACGACGCCCTCGAGATTGTCGAAGGGGGCTTCCATGCACCAAAAACAGCCGCCTGCAAACGTGGCCTTCTCCAGACCCTCCGACGCTTGTGAGACTGGCGCCAAGACTTCCTCGGGACGATTTTCAGCGAACGCGAAGGTCGAGATGCCTAACGCCGCGAAGCCGACGATTCCCGCGAGTGTCCACGGCTTCATGCGGTCCTCCTTTCCAGACGGGCCGGTAAGGACTCGGAGTTCGGTACAAAGATCAGCGCCAGACCGTTGTTGCAGTACCGCAACCCAGTCGGATTCGTGCCATCCCGGAAGACGTGCCCTTGGTGCCCGCTGCAGTGCGCGCAGTGGTACTCGGTCCGCGGCAGGACGAGTTTGCGGTCGACGCGCGTGTCGACGGCGTCGTCTAACACGTTCCAAAAACTCGGCCAACCGGTCCCACTGTCATACTTTGCATACGACTCAAAGATTGGGCTATTGCACGCCGCGCACAAGAAAACGCCTTCGCCCTTTTCGTTGTTGAGCGGGCTCGAATTGGGCCGCTCCGTCGCCTCTTCGAAGAGCACGGAATAGGCGGGCCCACTCAGACGATTTCGCCATTCTGATTCCGGAATGCCCAGGGGCATGTCGTGCGCGGCCTGTTTCGAAAAACCGCAGCTCGCGAGCAGCGATGTGGCGGTCCCAGCGACGAGTGTGGATAGGAATTGTCGTCGATCCATGGGTCTCTAGTCCTCGATTCGATTTCTGATTTCGAGGGCTAATACGACGGGCGGTGGGACAGGTTACGGGATTGGACACGGAAGGACGGGCTGCGCGGCCGGTTGCGGAAGCGATTTCTGGGGTCCCATTCCAGTTCCCAACCACCCGAGCCTAGGCATTGTCGCGAATCCTCTGGACGATATTGCACCCAAGCCTCGGATGGGGACATCGTCACTCCTCTCCGGGGCCGGTCGTATCCAAACTTCGAGTCTTCAACGGTGGTGCTTGTATTGCTCGTTGAAAAGGCTCAGGCCTGGGCGCTCGGCGCACTGTCGATGAGATGAACATCGCGCTGCGGAAACGGAATCGAGATGTTCTCGCGATCGAACGCGAGTTTGACTTGTTCGATTGTATTGAAATGTACGGCCCAGTAATCGTCCGTGTTGACCCAAACCCTGACTAGAAAATTGATCGAGCTGTCTGCGTGAGCAGCCATGAAAATTTCGTGAACGGGATCGCTGAGGATTCGGCTATCTGCGGCAACGACTTCTTCCAAGACACGTCGCACGTGGGAAACATCGTCGCTGTAGCTGACGCCGAACGTCATATCGACGCGGCGCGTGGATTCTGCGAAGACATTTTTGATGCAGTCGTTTGAAAGCAGACCATTAGGAATGATGACGCGTTGGTTGTCGAGGGTTCTTACGATCGTGTTGAAGATCTGAATTTCGTGGACGCGGCCAAGGTGCCCCTGGGCTTCGATGACGTCGCCCAACTTGAATGGCTTGAAGAATAGAATCAGCACTCCGCCCGCGAAATTCGCAAGACTCCCCTGCAATGCGAGGCCGATGGCCAGACCCGCGGCGCCCAGCATGGCGATGATCGACGTCGTCTCCACCCCAATCATGGTGACGACGCTGACGAAGAGCATGCCCTTCAAAACGACACTCGTGAGACTGAGCAAAAACCGCTGGAGGGTCGGCTCGATGTCGGCACGGTCCATGGCCCGGTCAATGGCCTTGTGAACAAGGCGAATCATCCACAGGCCCACGATCAAGGTGATGATCGCCAGGAGAAGCTTCGGGCCGTAACCCATTGCGAGTTCAACAGCCGTGTCGCCGTACTTGTCGAACGATCCTTGCAAGCTCTCGTTCAGGATTTCGTCCATTTTGCTGGTCTCCTATTGGGCCCTTTTCAGGATAGTGTGATCGGGTCGATGTGCATGGTTTTTTTAACGCCGCCGAGAATGCGTCGGTTGCATGCTGCCAACCTTGAAACCCATTGATGAATGACTGGAGCAATCGATGGAAAAGAAAAAATCGCAGGCCTCGTTCTGATCGTTCTGGGTCTCGGCATCGCTTACACGGGCTACGAAATATCCGGGAGCTTCACGAACCAGGTTGGCGAGGTCGAAATTGTGAGCAAGGCCGCTCAGGCTTAATCGTCCAGGGGCTAGCCGGTGATTGATGTGTCCCAGCGATTCTTGGCGTTAGTGGCGCCCCGGACAGGACTCGAACCTGTGACCCGCTGCTTAGAAGGCAGCCGCTCTATCCAGCTGAGCTACCGGGGCGTGCGATTTACAAGCTCTAGAGCAGCACCTCGTATCACTCGGCAAAGCCGCAAATGACGCCACTGAAGCCACATCGCGCTCAGATCCTAGCGGAACGTTTCGATTTCGGTCGGATGCGGCCGCTAGAACCCCGCTCGTGCCGTGCCCCCCTGAGGCAGCAGGTTCGCCCAGACAGGGCCGTGGAATATCGACCGATTCCTTCTGGCCCGACCCACGATCGAATCCGGCGACGCCGCGCGCCCGGCCGCTCCGCATCTTGCCGACGACACGGTTTGCGAAGCAACGAGTGACCAAGGCAAAGATCTGAGATGCGAGAACCGCGAGCTGAAAGAAGCTGACCCGAGATCACGTTCAAGAACCGAGCGCTCAAAGAAGTCTGACGGGTCATGGCGAGATTGACTGTTCGGTTGGATTGGGCCCAACATCGGCCGTTGACCGGGCGAAAATCTAAACGGAAGTGCGAGACGATTCCCGCGGAAACCGATACACACGACCGACATGACCCGTCGCCCTGGAGTGGCTCACCACCGACTTTAGCCGAGCTTAGGCGTCCAAATCGTGAAGTAGCCGTCTCCATAGCCTTCGATCGTAAGGCGAAGATCGAGCTTTTTGGCCGGTGCCCTGAGCGCGTCAATAAATTCGCGTTCGAGGGCCGGATCACACGAGTTGATGCTGGCGAGACGCACATGGGGAGCGCCATCTCGACAGAGCAATCCCGCCATGATGTTGACCACCTCGCCATATGCGTCCAACAGATCTCCGTCGAGATTTCCCGACTCGATCTGCTCCTGAGCTGAAGATTCGGGCATCATCGCTAAACACGCGCCAAGTCGTGCCGAAAGTTCCAAACTCAGTCGCATGATGGCGGCTAGTTCACCGTCAGCCGTAGTGTAAATTGCCGACTGTGCGGTTGGCAAGAAATGGTTGGGGCTTCCATCCTCGAATACTTGGATCGTTTTCCCGATCAGAGTACTGAGTCGATCTGCAAGGTCGTCGATCGTCGGAACGTGGATCTCGGGCATCGCTTGCTGTCATCCCTGTTGCGCGGACGGGCTAGCCGAGAACTTTTCCGAGAGCC
>JAVJHY010227988.1:0-18591 GCA_035593235.1 Phascolosoma agassizii
TCATCGATCGGAATCCGAACCACTAATATGACCACTTAGCTCCTGATCAATTTGTGGGCGTAACAGCATTCCTTTGACAGCCGGTACCAGATCTGAAACAACTACCCGCTCTCCACTTTCCAGTCCAGAGGCAATGACGCTCAGATCGCCCTGATTGAAAGCGACCACCACTGTCCTAAGTTGTAGTCGATTGTTGCGATCAGCAAGATAAACCGTACCATTGCGCACGGCAGCGCGTGGTACCAAGATGCGATTTGGTTGTTTACGTCCACGCGTCAAAACCCGTACAAACATACCTTTTGACAGCGGAGGACGTTCTCCAGGAATTGCTTTTGAAAATGGCTGGTCAATTGCTACTACTACACCCAGGGTACGGGTTTTCGGATCAATGGTGTCGTTCATCCGAACGAATTCAGCTTCCCATTCGGCGATCCTTTGGCCCATATCAAGCTGTACTTTGGGGCGCAAGCCAATCGATTTAATCAGTCTACGGCTGGATTGGCTCACGTCGAATTGAATATCCGTTTGGCCTGCGATCAGGTTGCCATCCACGACGACATGCGACTTCCAGTTCTCTGCGCCAGTGAATGGGATACGGAGCCAGGACCGGAATCACACGTTTCACTGATGCGGCCACGTCCGAATCCTCAATTGTCGCTGTTGACCACAAAACCTCCCGGCGTGTCGCCCACTTAGTTTCTAGCGTCCAAACTTCGACGAGAGACGTGTGCGCTAGTACGGCTCCGCACGCTACGCCTTCTGCCGACGCACCATTTCATTGATCCAGATCGGTGCATACGGAGACGTGCAACCCTTCGACACCCGAAGGTCGCGGTAGAGCCCAAGCGCTTCACCAATTGCAAGGGCACGGTCGCGGAGCCCCTCGTGGTGGATGCCGATGTTGGCTAGGCACGTGTTCATTGTCCACTGGGCTTGTGGAACGGACGTCGGCATCTCCCTTTCGATTCGATCAAGCAGCGCACTTAGATCGAGTCCATCCGGCGTCTTTGCGATCCGTTCCGCGGTCAAGCTCCAACCCGCGCGCTTAGTCATCGCGTCCTTCGACTTCATCCACTTCTCGCGCACCGACTCCTTGTCAGGGTGCTTCTTAATCACATAGGCGTTCAGCCATTCCGCGACCCATTCGCACGTGCCTTCCTTAGCCATTGTGGCGAGTTGCTTCGTGTCGAGATCTTTGACGCGTACAAGCAGAATAGCGAGCATCTGCGCGTCCACATTGCCCGTATCCCAAAGCGCAAGACCGAGTTCATGGTCCGTCTTGATCTCTTTGGCCAACTTGCGAATATCGCCGGTCTTGACGCCGAATTGGTTGTCGCTCGCCCCACGCTTGGCGTTAAAGGCACGTCGCTTCTCGTCACCCAACTCCTTGAGCCGAGCCATCACTTGCTTCGTATTCATGGCGGCGATCGTACTCGCTCGCGTAGCAACGGTTCGGCTATGTCCTGGCGGCGCGTTACTTCATTGAACCGCAATCCTGTTCAAGGCGCCGTTCTGAACTCCCAACCGCCAGGGCGTGTTTCGTAGAGCGTCGGGACGGCTCGGATGCCATTAGGACCGACGAATTCGTCGAGGGAATCGAAGGGGCCGAACGACTCAAGTGCCCACTTGTAATCATCGTCGGGTACGAGCTGAGTTCCAACCCACGCGATTGGCGCGAGAGTGATCCTTGGGGTGTTCGAAAACACCTCAATGTTTTCGCTAGATCCTGTCCCGTCGAACTCGAACTCAAAGCGGTATACGCGCTTCGCGATGGCGTTCCCTGAGAACACGGTGTCTTGCGTGACGTTGGACGACACATCGGGAGGTGAGATAAGTGCTGCCACGGTCCCAGGATTCGAAATCGAGAGGCCGCTTGTCCCTGCAGTGACGTCGTGGACAGTGCTGATTCCCGTTGCAAAGCCAGGAACCGAGTGACGCAACTGAATGTCGTAGGTTGCGCCGGCGATTGCGGGCACGCTCACCGAGAAGGGGCCCGTTGCAAGTCCAGTTTGGGAGTGAATGGGTGTCTCGAACTTGGGTGGGAGGCGAAGTCGGATGTTGAGAGACGCATTGGGTGGCACTGTCATCTCGCCCGATATCGAGCTCACTTGGACAGGGCTTAAGACGAAGTCCTGCGTCGAGGGAACCCCATCATCGAACGTGACGTCTCGCCGGGCGAACCCCTTGTATGCGATTGGGTTGGAGTTCGCATCGTACTCGTACTGCAATACGTACATCGTCGCATCGTACGTCGCGGCCCCACGCCAAATGAATGACCTATCGTACTGACCGGCGCCGGTAGTATTCGTGCTGCTTCTTATGTGGTTGGCCGCCGTTACGCCTACGTGCGTCGTATGGTTCGGTGGAATCGGAAAGGGCTCTCCACCTGTGACAACGCCAGACACATTAAGGATGCTATCGGTGCCTCTTCCTATCGAGTCGATCGTGAGTGTTGGATCGGAACGAGTGAGGCCCACGTATAGGATCGTATCGTAAATTGTACGAATGCCCGTGTGGTGAAGCGCAATCGTGTAGGGCCTTGAGATATTGTCAAAATGGAACGCGCCGTTTTGATCGGTGGTTACGCTCGTACCATTTATTGCGATCGTGGCGCCCGGCACAGGCACTTTCCCCAGATTTATGACTCGCCCCGAGACGGGGCCTGCACCGCCCGCGCCACCACCGCCGCCTCCTCCGCAGCCGCTCACTGCGAGACAGGTGGCCATCAACAATGCACCCACGAATGGGGTCCATACGAATCGATTAAAAGCACTCATAGCACGCTCCTTCTCAAAGAGGTACTACTTCGCTGCGACGTCGTCCGGATAACGGACGCAGATCCTAGAGACCCTATGCTAACGGGATCGGCAATGCGTGCCTTGAGGCGAGGTTCTTCGCGTATTAGGTCTCTGCGTGGCCATAGTGGGCATCACGCGCGGGGCCGCATGCGACAGTCCGGCTTTAAGCCTTGAGAGTTTCGACGTCGTAGAGAGGAATCTTCTTGTCACGCGTGACCAGCACTAAATCTTCGAGCCTTGCCTGTGCGACCTGAATTCGGTCAAATGGATCCTGGTGATGAAGCGGAAGTTCCGCCACTGCCAACGCGTGAGGGAGGGTTATGGGAAGAACCTCAATGGAGTCTCGTTCCAACACCTCGTCAAGATTTGCGGGGAAATCCAATCTCCCGCTCGCCTTCTTGATTGCCATCTCCCAGACCGCGCCAGCGCTCAGATAGACAGCCGTGTCGCTATCGCTGATTCGGTTACGCGCGGCTTCTGAGATTTGCTTCGGGTCCATCATCCACCAGAGCACAACGTGTGTATCGAGCAGTAGGCCTCTCATGGCTTTTCCTGATGGAAGGCATCCTGAACCTCGTGGGGGAGCGGCGCATCGAAGTCTTTGTCTATTCGCACCAGCCCCTTCCAGTGGCCGCCCACCCGCTTCTTCTTTGATGCGCGGTAGGCCACAAGGCGGGCTATCGGAACTCCCGCTCGGGCAATGAGAATCTCCTCGCCCTTCAAGACACGCTCGAGAAGGCGAGATAGGTGGGTCTTAGCCTCGTGAGTGTTTACAGTTGTCATGTGCTTAGTCTATATGACTAAGGTGCATTAGTCAATCGCCTCAGAAAGAAGCTCGATGAGGCGCGTCGTATCAAGAACTGATGTGCTTACCGCGCTCGAAACGCCTGTGTCTTGTCCTGCCTGGAGATGACTCCATATCCCAACAGCTCGGAGTATCGGGTGGCTCACTGCTGAAGGACCTATTGTCAAGGTTTGACAATAGTGGTACTATTTTGGTATGGCCCCGAATGCACCAAAGACCATGAATGTGTCGCTACCGCCTCGGCTCTTTGACGCCGTCAAGGAACGCGTGAACTCGGGTGTCTACACGTCGGCGAGCGAAGTGGTGCGTGAGGCCTTGCGGCTGCTAGATACGGTCGTGAGTCTCAGGGAGGGGAGTGGGGGCAAGAGAGTCAAAGTAGAGCTGAGCAAGGCCCAATGGAAGGAGCTTCGCCAACGGATTGTGTGCGGAGAGAAGGAGCTTCAACGGGAACGCGTGCGTGAACTTGATGAGCTATTCCTTTCAGGTGTGATGCTCACACGCATGCGACTAAAGAAGGAGATGCCAGAGGCCTCGGCTGAAACGATCGACATTGCTTTAGCACAGTGGCTTCGAGAACGCGCAGGGGAAGACGTTGGCGCGATGAGCGAGGAATGCTTCAAGCCTGTTTCTAAGAAACGGTTCGAGAGGATTGCGCGTGGTGGCTGATGCACATTCGAGCAGCCTTGCGAAGCTCAAGAAGTACCTCGATAAACTAGGCTACGAGTTTGCACTTATCGGTGGTCTCGCTGTAGGGCTTAGAACCCGGCCGCGAATGACCAAAGACGTTGACTTGGCTGTGGCGGTTTCTAGTGACCAGGAGGCCGAAAAACTCGTTTTTGAACTGATGTCTTCTGGAACATATCGCGTTCAAGCAAGCGACATTATCGAGCATACAGGCGTGGATCGCATGGCCACCGTAAGGCTTCGCTCGAACGACACCAACTTTGCAAGGCCGGAAGCACGCCTATTGTTCGCAAGTTCAGGAATCGAGCCCGAGATTGTTAGGGCGGCAACGCTTGAAGTCTTTGGAGACGTCGGCAAGGTGCGTGTGGCGACGCTTGGACACTTGATCGCGACCAAAGTGCTTTCTGCGAGTGACGTTCGGGGCCAGGACCGACTGGATTTGGGTGCGCTCTTGAGTATTGCGACTGCCGATGACATTGAAGTTGTCAACAAGGCCATCTCTTTGATCACCAAGCGAGGCTTCAATCGTTCGAAGGATCTCAAGAAGCGGCTTGTTGGATTCATCGAGAAGTTTGCTCCAGAACTTTCCTAGAACGTGACACGGAGCCAGCGCGGTGTTGCTTCATGCGCGGTGCTGCGTTTGGGCGCAACATTCAAGACGGGTGATTTAGGTCCTTGCACCGCACACCTTGCGATTCGTCTATAGTGATGCGATGATGAAGTTCCTACTTGGGGTCCTGCTCGGCGTGGCATTAACACTGGCGACCGTTGCCGTGCTTCACGAAACATCAACGAATGACCTCGTTTCCTCGGCGTCTGTAGCCCACGCGAACAATGGTACGAGAAGCGACAAAAAGCAGCCCTTGCTCATAGGAGCATCGGACAACCGCGACGTTCCTGAAAGCAAGATCCTGGCGTCAACAACTTCGGATGCGACACACGCCCAAGAAGATCCACGATCACGTTCTGGCACCGAGCTCCCGAAGAATCAGTTCATTCTTAAGGCCGGAGAGGGCATCGATCTCGACGCCATGCGCGTAACGTCGGTCGATGAACAAAGCACCGCCGATGTTGTGATCAATGAGATACAAAGCGGGTACGGAGGACACCTTGGCACACGCCATGGAGGCGCTACGCAGAAGGTCCCCAAGGTGCGTTCAGGGATCGAGATCACGGACGTAACGCCAATCTTGGGATTGCTTTCAGAGGCACCTGAAGCGATGAGCGCGAAACAAGCTCGTGTTCTACTCAAGTCGAATCGAAGCCACACCGGTCTTGCCTTCGCCATGTCCTCAACAGGGCGCGTTTATCGACTGCAAGTACTCGCGGCATCAAGTGAGCCCGTCGTCGTAGATCGCACAATTCGCCTTAAAGTAGAGGAGACGGAGCGGCGCGACGGACCCTTGGAGGGATTCGACCTAAAGTCCGAGCGCTTCAGTCCCGCATCGGAGTTCGGACGAACATTTGATGACGTCACTAAGACGCTTCAAGGAAAGGCACTCGGATCCGCCACCGTTTTTGTCGCGCGGACACTTGCTCGGCATGCTCTTGTAGTCGACGAAGTTCCGGCACCGTTTCAACTCGTCGGCCAACAGTCGATCGCATTTCGCCATGCACCAAAGTTCTCCGTCAAAACGCGCGCACACGATGCCATCGCCGTACACGCGGACATTGAGCGAGATACGTCGTTCGCACTAAATCACCACAGCACCATGTATGTTTCTGGTGACATGCATGGCTCAATCCAAGTGCGCGATCATTCCCTATTAGTTGTGGAGGGCGACGTCTACGGCAAGATCACCGTTGAGTGGCTTGGCACAGTTCTCCTGTATGGGGCAATCAAGGGCGAGCTTGTTCCTCAAAGCCACGCAAAGATCATGCTTGCTGGAGCCTCGCAACCGGTTCCAAGCATGAATGACGCTAGTCATGCCACGGTGTATCTTGCTCGGCGCGTTCAAGAAGCGGATCTGGCTGGTCTCATGCCTGGTAAAGCGCAACACATTTCACTGCACATACCCGAAAGTGATCTTGAGGCCACCACCCATCGAGGGCTTCATGGGTTTAAGGAAGTCGTCGTGGGCGGGCCGATTTGGAACTCCCTAGGACGCTAGGTGCTGAACCTCTTGAGTTCGGTGGTATACAGAATCGAAGTCAGCGAGCCATGCACGCGTGAGTAGCTTTGAAAAGTTCGGTTTTGGTTATGGCTTCGTATCCCAGTTCATCGCGTGTCCGCGTACGACAGGGATGCCGTGCCGTATTTTTTTCACCACGTTCAAGGTAACTAGAATTCCTGCAGCTAGTTGCTGGCGCATCCACGAAGAGTGCGAGGCTTGACCTAACCCGCATCTTCCACCATTGTGCTAAGATCACCGCTCTGCAGCGGGTTGTAGCACAATGGCTGGCGCGTCAGGTTGCTTGCCCGGAGGACGCCGGTTCGAATCCGGCTGGCCCGCCGTGGCACTCAAATACGGCTCCGTATCTCCTCTCCCACCACTTCCCCGTTGCCAATCACCGTACAAGCGGTAACGTTCACTCATGCAAACCCAAGCCCAGTTCCGTTCAAACCTGTTTCCTGCATACGACGGCGAGGAAGAGGTAACCAACCCCAATCTCTGGGGCAAACGGCTCGGAGAGTATCTCCACGAGCACCTTCGCGCTGAGGGGGTCGAGACGGAAGAGCTCGTCCCGGAAGACTGGGGCTGGTGTTTACCGGTAAAGAACGATGCGTTTCGACTCTGGATTGGTTGCGGACACAGTGCGGAGCACGAGAACGCATATCGGTGCTTTGTTGAGCCGGCCAAACCGACCGTGCGAAGTGGCCTTAAGAAAGTCGATACCACCCAACGCGTGGGTCAGGTCGTGGCAGCCCTCATCAAAGTTCTCACGTCCGATCCTGAGATCACAGACGTTGTCTGGAGCGAAGCGAACGACTAACGGCCGCTTGTGTACCCCGCATTGCTCCCCACGCAACCACGTCCCCGCAACAAACGCCGGCGGTTAATCGTTCGTCTCTATGAGGGCTCGCAGCGCGACTAAGTGCTTTACGTCCCATCCCTGTTCATAGCCCTGAAGCTCGTCGGCGGCTATTGCGCCCAGCTTCTCGAATCCGTGATGGAACAGTTCCACCAACGTGCCGCCATGCATGGGGCTTAGTCGGATCGTCCAATGTGTGGGAACGGGCCATGCGTGAGGGGGATGCCAGTTGCTTTCGAAGCTCAGTTCTCGTTGGGTTTCAACCACAAGGACTTTGCCGCCGAAATGACGCGTTTCGTCGCCTAGGGCAACGGAAAGGTCTGCTGTTCCACCCACCGCGAGATCGAGATGGTGAAGCGTGTGGCCCTTGCCTAGCCAGGCACAGATGCGTTCGAAGTCGGCAAACTCTTCCCAAACTCGTTTAGGCGTTGCGGCGATGAAGATGCTTCGCCTTACATGCAAGGGTCCGATCGTGAGTCCCATGGGCGAGCGCCTCCAAGTCCTAGCGGGCGGTCCGTCGTGACGGTCGCGAGGACAAGTATGCCGCAACAGAGTCGCGAAGCCACGGCGAAGCATTGAGGTCTCTAGAAACAGTCGATGTTGCGCGATGGCACGGCCCGTGAGTGCGTTTGGTTCCTAGCTGGGTGACCGTGCCTAAGTGAATCGTGTCGCCCGCCCGTTGTGTAGGTTCAACTGCCATGCACAGTCCGGCTCGCTTGACCCGCACCACACCGGGCGGATCAAGGGCGTAAGACCTTCCTTCTCATCCCACACATTTCCCGTTCACTCTGGGAGGCTTCCCGAGAGTCGTTTTCATCAACATGGATTCGAAACGCGCGCGCATGCTCTTGCCATCGCGCAATTCTTGAAAACTGCTCGGCCTAGCGCAACGCGTTGACGAATCCGATTGCCAGGCACGGCTGTTTGCCAATCGAATGACATGGGCAATTCTCCACCGCCGTCAAGAAGCCCCCGCCAGCGTCGTCCGAAAACGAGCTGGCGAGGGCTGTGTTGCGTGGCGTTTTGACTACCTATGGCGTTGCCGTGGATGTTGCCGAGTTGCCTGTTGCGTCCGTTGCGGTGCAGCGGAGCGTGAAGCTCTTTGCGTTCACCTTCAGGACGGTAAAGCCTTCCACGGTGATCGTGGTAACGCTTGGTTGCTTGTTGCTGTTGGGCTGGATCTTGACCCACTTGATCAGCGCGCCGTCTGACGTGCTGACGGGTTGAGCGATGTCTTCAACCACCAATTCCACCGTCACGCTTGGGCTGTCGTCGCAATCATCCGCTGCGCTGCAGTTGGCTTGAAGCAATGGCTTGCCCACTGTCCCAATGCCGTCTTCACTCACGCGCACGTCATTGAGCGCCGCGGTTGTTGTTGGAGCGGTTGTGTCCTCGAGCGTCACCGTGATCGTGCACGTCCTCGTGTCGCCCGACGCGTTGGTGGCTGTCGCTTCTACCGTTTGCGTGCTGTCCGGAGTGCCAACGAACGTGAACTCGAGGATTCCAGTTCCCGTGGTTGGGTTGGGGGCATTGGCCGCGATGATGTCGGATCCCGCAACCGCAGCTCCGTTCACTTTGTAAGTCACGGTGATTTGCTCGCCGGCTGAGTCTGTAACAGGGAACGAGATATCCGTCGATACGCCGCACTCTACGTCTTGATCGGCCGGACAAGTGAGCGTGAGGGTGTTGGCTAGGTCATTGAAGACATAGGCGCTTCCCGCATCCGTATGTCCTCCATGGTCTGTTCGTTGCGCCCCAACCATGATCACTTCGGAACCCGGCGTTCCTGATACCGCTACAGATGTGCCGAATTGGTCACTCGTCGCTGCGTCCGAGGCCGTGAGCTTGGTTTCCGAGTAAGTCGAAGAACCTGCGTTCCACGTGTACACATATGCTGAACCTGATTGGGGTCCCGAGTCGCTGTTAGCGAGTGCCCCAACCACAATCACTTCCGAACCGGGCGTTCCTGATACCGCTACGGAAACACCAAATTGGTCACTCGCCGCTGCGTCCGAGGCCGTGAGCTTGGTCTCCACGTACTCTTGCGGGCTCGCGTTCGCGTCCCATTTGTACACATACGCTGAGCCTGTGGTGGTTCCTCCGTCGTCGTCACCGACTGCCCCAACCACAATCACTTCCGAACCCGGCGTTCCTGATACTGCTACGGAAGTGCTGAAATGGTCAATCGCTGCAGCGTCTGAGGCCGTGAGCTTGGTCTCTGCGTAACCCGGTGGGCTCGCGCTCGCGTCCCACGTGTACACATATGCTGAACCTGATTGGGGTCCCGAGTCGCTGTTAGCGAATGCCCCAACCACAATCACTTCCGAACCCGGCGTTCCTGATACCGCTACTGAAGAGCCGAAGCGGTCATTCATTGCAGCGTCTGAGGCCGTGAGCTTGATTTCTGTGTAACTACCCGCGACCCACTTGTACACATACGCTGAGCCTGTCTCGACTCCCCCGACATCGTCAAATGGCGATCCAACCACAATCACTTCCGAACCCAGCGTTCCTGATACGGCTACGGAAGTGCCGAATTGGTCACCCGCCGCCGCGTCCGAGGCCGTGAGCTTGGTTGTCTCAGTAGTAGGAGCACTGAACGCACTGCTTGTGAGCAGCATGATGCCCAAGAGCGACAGAGCCACGCACGCCCATGGGCGCCCGCGTGAGACTCTTTGTATTGCTGCGAGGGGCGACAAGAGGCGCTTTGCGCTCCCCGATCGATCCGCGTGTTCGGATCCGCGCGAGCTTGCGCGGCGCGCGTCATGAGCAGTGTTTCTGGATCTGTTCGTCATTTCTACTTCCTTCCGGCGGCCTGTTCGTGCCGACCTGACCTATGCAATGGTGGGCTTCCATAAGCAATGGCGTAATCCGTGCTCGATCTGTGAAATTTTGTTTCGAAATTCGTGAAAGGCGTTCGAGGGCCGCGAAAGGGGATGACTCGTATAGGCTCTGCACCGTGATGAGCGATGAGTCCAATACCAATTCCCGTCGGTTTGAGAAGGTGATTGCCATTTTTCAGGCAGCGCTTGAAACAGACTCGATCGAAGACGCCGATCAATTTGCGAGGGAGCGTGCCGAGGGAGATCTGGCGTTGGCTGCTGAAGCCGCCGCCATGATTCACGCACATCGCAAAGAAGAAACGAGCGCCAAAGGACTCGAGGGGCACGCGCATGCGCTTGTCAAAGACGCGACTCGTAACGCGCACGGTGCGTTCGAGACGGACCTCCCCGAGCACATCGGACCGTTTCTCGTACTACGCCGGATTGCAACGGGCGGAATGGGAACCGTGTATGAGGCAGAGCAAGACGAACCGCGTAGACGCGTCGCGCTTAAGGTGTTGCGCGCCGATCAGCTATCGCCCGACGCGATGGTGCGCTTTGAGTTAGAGGGAAACCTGCTTGCACGCTTATCGCATCCGGGCATTGCGAAAATTCACTCGATGGGCAAAGCGACCGTTCTTGGCGGTGCGATGCCCTATATCGCCATGGAGTACATCGACGGCCAGAGCATCACGGCCCATGCACACGGCCGGCCCGTGGATGAGTGCGTGGAGCTCGTTCGTGATGTGGCCGAAGCGCTCTCGCACGCCCATGAGCACGCGATACTGCATCGCGACATCAAGCCCAACAACATTCTTGTTGACGCGAGGGGCCGACCGCGCCTCTTAGACTTTGGGATCGCGCGAGTAGACGCTCCGGATGCAACGCGCCACGGGCTTACGTCGACCGGGATGTTTATCGGTACCCTGAACTACATGAGTCCCGAGCAAGCGCGCGGTGGAGGCGCACCGCTCGACGTGCGCTCCGATCTCTATGGGTTGGCATTGGTCGCGTATGAACTGCTGGCCGGTGCCCCAGCTCGTGATTTTCGTAAGCGACCGCTACACGAAGCAACCGCGGATTTGCTGACCAAGCCCGTTCCCGATGTTCGCACGCGTCGGCCGGAGGTATCGAACGAGCTTTCTGCAATCCTCGCGAAGGCGCTCTCGATTGAGCCCGAGAGACGGTATCGAGACGTACGTTCCTTCTCTGATGATCTGCGTCGCTATCTAGCCGACGAGACGGTTTCCGCGAGGCCGCCGTCACGAACGTATCGCGTGCGCAAATTCGTACGTAGGAATCGACTGCCGGTGGCGTTGGCGGTGGCAACGGTGCTCGCGGTCTTGGTCGGCCTCGTTGCTGCATTGACGGAGCGCGGGCGCGCAGAGGATGCGCTGAGCGATGCGCACGTTCTCAAGAACCAAGCAGAGACCGAACGCGAGCGCGCGCGTGTGGCGTTGAACGATGCACGTGTTCTCAAGGAACAGTCTGATGCGCAGCATCGCGCCCGTCTCATCGAGACCGCGTTCGCCGAGATCAATAAGGGCAATGGCTATCAGGCAGAGCGAATCTTGTTGGAAGTCGCCCAAGGCCATACGACCGGGCGCGTCAAGCCGTTCGAGTTTCGATTGCTTGAAGCCCACCTGGAAGATGCATCCGAACTCGTGGTGCTGCCTGTGCCGAGTCTTTTTTGGGTTCCGTCGGCTCGAGCCGAGGCGCTCGCGGCAATCAAATCACCTCGACAAATCTGCTACTTCGAGCGAGACGCCCGCCGCACGACGCTGATCGACATGCCGCCGTCCCTGCCGCCTATCACCAAGCTCGTGTTTGCGTCCAATGATCGCCAGCTGATTGTTCACCATGCATCATCCGGCATTTCGTTTGTCGATCGTGAAGCGCTAGCATTTGATCGCCACGTCAAACTCGATCCCAATCTCGCGCCGCGTCGTACGCCTCCGTTCGCTCCGATTGCGTGGACGGCGTCCGATCAGAAGTTGCGCTGGTGGGATCTGGGAACAGGTCAACCGCTTGGTGGCGCTTTTGCCACGGACGCGAACGTTGGACGCGGCGTCGCCGCAGGTTCCGACTGGTTCGCACTGCAGTTCGCCGAGGGCGAGGAAATCACGTTGGTTCATCTCAAAGATGGACGTACACGCACCGTTCGTGCGGGTTCCGGCAGCCTGTTTGGAATCACATCCGATCTGCGCTGGCTCTGGTCGGGCCTCACCGGACCCACGCTTTGGGATCTCAACAACGAGGCGGTTCAGTGGCGGGCGAAAGAAACGGGCATTGCGTTTTACGACGTGATCGTTGATGAAGTACGCAGCACGATCACGTCACTCGGCCTCCATGGTCAGATGTCTCAGAGGGACTTAGCGACCGGTCGCAGGCTGCGTAGCTGGTTCGATCGCCGCTGGAATTCGGTTCATATGTCATTGGTCATCGATGGCGCCGACTTATGGCGCGTTGGCCAGGAGGCGCTGCTCCGCTTCGCAAGCGAAGAGGAAGTCCCGCGCGTGTTAGCCCATGCCGAAGGCAACGCACCGCACGACTACGTGTACTTGGTTGCTTGGCATCCGGAAGGACGCTATCTCGCTTCGGCTGCCTGGGGCAATCGCGTGGTGATTTGGGATACTTGGACAGGTGCCGCCGTGCGTGAACTCAAAGGGCTACCGATCCATCCAAACCATGTGGCGCCGATTTCTCTTGCCTGGAGTCCCGATGGCCGCACGCTCCTTGTGCATCGCGTCGTTGGGCGTTGCACCCTCTGGAATGTCTGGGCGGGCAAGCGTCTGACCCATGGAAAACTCACGCACCGCCCTTATGGCTTGGAAAACGACGGTGGCATCTGGGTGCGATCGCCCAACGGCATTAGGTGTGCCTCGTTCGCCGAAGCCATGGAGCCGGTCCAGTCCTTTCCTACGCTTACGCGGGCAGCGGCATGGATGTTTGATCATCCTCGAGGCGCGGACGCCTCGCATTTTGGATGGTGGAGTGCTTCGGGGCGCCGCATTGCCGTGCCGAAACGAGTGAGGTGGGAAGCGCCGAAGCGAGAACCGTGGGTCGATTGGGGCGTCCCACGAGGGTTCTCGGTCTATGACCGGGATAGCGAAGATCCTTTCTGGGTACAAGCCCGCCCTTCTGAAGTAATCGATGTGCTGCTCGTTGAAGATGGCACACGATTGATCGCCGGTTTGCGATCCGGCGCGATCGAGATTTGGGACGTAGATACACGCAATCGAATCGGCGTCCTGGACGAGCATCAGAGCTACGTGGCAAGCGTGGCGCTTGCGCCCGATGGTCTCACGTTGGCGTCCGGTTCGGGCGACGGGACAGTACGCCTTACCCATGTTGCCCCGCGCCGGATTCAGCAGAAGCGCTTGCAGATCGCTGCCCGGCAGGCGCGCGAGTTGGCCCCTCGGGTCGCCGAGATTCGTAAGGCGACATCGTCTCTAGAAGAGGCCATTGAGAAGATCGCCAACGATCCAGCGATCCCAGCTAGCGAGCGCAACGCCGCTTGGTCCCTGCTCAATCCTTAGCCTCTCTTTTTGACCGCGCTCCTTGTATTCTCGTTGGCATGGCTCCTGAAGACTCGACACGGGCGCGCGACGCCGTCACCGACGCGCTCTTGCAGGCGCAAGCCGACGCCCAAATTGTCGATCGAAGCCTCGACCCTCTGCTCTATCACGAGCTTCGAAAAATTGCGGGTGACCTGATGCGAGGGGAACGCGAAACACACACGTTGCAGCCAACGGCCCTTGTGAGCGAGGCCTGGCTTAGGCTCGTTGACTCGACGCGCGCGGGCCAAACGAGTCGACCCGTGTTTCTTGGACTCGTCGCTCGAACGATGCGCCGTGTGTTGGTCGATCATGCGCGTGCGCGAGCGAGCGAGAAACGTGGAGGCGGATGGGGTCGAGTCACAATGTCGGGCACAGCCGAGGCTGAAACGAGCTTCGATTTGCTCGATCTCGACGAGGCGCTTGTCGAACTCTCAGCGCTCACAGAACGCCGTGCGCTCATTGTCGAAATGCGATTCTTTGCAGGCATGACCGTCGCAGAGGTGGCACAAGTGCTAGGTCTGTCTGAGTCGTCTGTGCGTCTCGATTGGTATGCCGCGCGGGCATGGTTGCGTGTGCGTTTGCCGGCGTAATCTGCTGACGATGCGGGCCGCCTAGATTCGCACATAACCTGGAACGAAGTCCATTGCGAACGGCCTAGGCAACGTTGCGCACTATCGACGCCTCCGGTAGTGACTCTTTACGATGGCGCCTAGCAGCACCTCGGTCTTTACATGCTCTAAGGCTAATCTCTCAGGGTGTGACTCAAAGAGCGGCGTGCCTCCGCCGAGTAAGATCGGCAGCGTGGACACCATCAACTCATCGACCATGCCGGCCCTTAGAAACCCCTGGATGGTCTTCCCACCATCGATGTAGAGCCTGTGATGTCCCTTGCGTTCTAGAGCGGCGACGATTTCGGTTGGTGATCCCTGAAGGAACGCGACCTTCCCAGCAAGATCATCGGGTGCGGACGACAACGATGTGCTCAATACGAATACGGGCTTTGTGTAAGGCCATGCGCAATCGAAGCCCAGAACGGTTTCGTAGGTAACCCGCCCCATAACGACCGCGTCGATACCCGACATGAACTCTGCGAATCCGAGGTCGCTGTCTTCGGGATTAAGGACTTCGTGCAGCCAATCGATGTTGCCGTTGCGATCTGCAATATAGCCATCAAGGCTCGTGGCAATGTAGACAATGTTTGGCATGGGCTCTCCAGCGTGGCATGGCGGTGGCAAACTCTCCGCCGCGAGACTTCATCTCTCCAACGCGGTGAGAAGAAGCAGGCTCGGTGTATCCAGTGTATCGGGTTTAAGTTAGTCTCGCGGTGTGCATCGAATTCAACGACTCCTCCAACAAGATCCACTGCGCTTGCGCGCGCTGAGGGCTGTCCGAGATCTAGCGCTGCCGGACTGTTGGATTGGCGCAGGGTTCATCCGCAACATGGTGTGGGATGAGCTTCACGGGTTCTCGAGTACGCCACTGGCGGATGTCGATGTGGTCTACTTTGACAGAGGCGATGTCGACGCCGTCACGGGCAAGCACGCGGAGTCCACGCTAGCCCAGCTATGTCCTTCGCTTCGGTGGGAAGTCCGAAACCAGGCTCTGATGCACGCGCGCAACGGAGACCGCCCCTATCAGAGCACGGCCGATGCATTAGCGCACTGGCCCGAGTTGGAGACTGCGGTCGGAGCGCGCATGAAGAGCGATGGAGAGATTGTGGTCTTGGCGCCATTTGGCTGCGACTCGCTCTTTTTGGGAGAGTTGAATCGCAATCCACGGAGGTCTATCGAAACGTTCCGGGGGCGGTTGCGCGACAAAGGATGGCTGCGTCGATGGCCTCTGTTGCAAGTGCGCGAGATGCCCTAAGCCGGCGACAGCTTTGCCCTGGCACCGTATCTCATCAACCCGCAACGTAGAATCAAGTCCATGAGTGAAATCGCGTCGATCCGTGCTTCCCACAAGCTGAGTCCCGAGGGAATCGTGGCTGAGCTTCTGGCTCTATCGATTGTAGAACATTCGCACACACCGGGCGTTGCGATTCGCATTCACGTTGACGGCCCATCCGGTTGGATCAAAGACACCGGTCGCGGCATGCGGCTTCATCCGGATACGGGCGACGCCATCTCCCACGCGGAACGCGCGCTCACATCGATCTATCCGATGCGAGCGGCGAGCGACGCAGTCCATGAAACGCTTGAGAAACTTGTGTGGGGCGAGCGCGGGTCGCGTGGTCCCGCGCTTGCAAATGCATGGTGCGAGACCCTCACGTTTACGAGCCACCGTCAAGGAGAGATGTGGAGCCAAGCGTACGAACACGGTGTTCCGATAGGGCCGCCGCAGCTCCAAGGTCCAACGGATCGGCATGGCACGACTATGCACTTCACCGCGGAGTCCTCAATCAATGTTGTTTCGCTCACACAACTGATCGGCGAGCTCAATCGCTGCATACCGGAGCTTGACTTGAGTCTGGTGAAGCATCCGTAGACGCCCCTCGGGCCAGATTGTCTGTGGATGTGTCGGAGTCCGTCTCCTGATGGGTTTGCACGGCATTGCGCTGCCCGGCTATGCGTCGGAGATTGAGCGTTGCAGCGAACTCCGCAGCACGGTGGAGGCAACAACAACAGGGGCGGCGTGGGTTCAGGACGAGTTGATACACACGCGATGACTCGAGGCGTACTCTCTCGGAAGAGCCTCTTTGTCATTCGAACGTGGTGAGAGGGAGCTATAGCGCGGTGTCTTCGATCGTGGGTTCCCCGAATCACCTCCCGTCATGGCATCGTACCGCCTAGCGTTCCTGCGAGTAGGGCTCGCGAGTCGCAGCTCTTGCTTAGAGGACTCAAAAAATTCAGCGAATCTTTGCACTCGAATTGACGTCTGTGGGGAATTGGTAGTGGGGCTGGGCTTTGCGCATACACCCCTTTTGGAGGCACTACACATGATTCGCCACTCTAAGTTCGCAATAGCCATCTTGACGACGGCTATGTTTCTTCCCTTGTCGGTGGGGAGTTCCGTAAAGAAGGCCGATGCATGGGCGGCGCAAGCAGCCGAGATCATCCTCCAGTACATCGAGGACGTAGAAGACAACGGCACCATACATTGGAGCAATGGCGCTTGGACCTTGCCCAACGGTTGGACGATCACTCCAAACGGGACTACGATCAGCCCGAGCGGTGCCGTGACGCCGCCCAACGGCGCGGGGATTCAACAGCCCAACGGTGATGTGCGCTATCCTGACGGACGAGTCGATTACTCGAGTGGTGATCGTTGGATACCTATGGACTACGATCCCTGGCCAGCCTTCACGAACGGGGACTACTACGACTCGAACAGCGGCGACTGGCTCATTTTTCGGTACGGGATTGTAATCAACCGTGAATCTGCCATGCAAGTGCCCTTTGACCCGCAAACAACGCCTACTGTGACCCTCTGGGGAGGCAAACTGGTTATCTACGTTCGGAGATTTGCAGGCAGCGGTGGAGTCGGCTCTGGTGGGCCTATCATCAAGTAGCGTCGCCTCAAGTTCCGCGGTCATGGACATGTCGTAGAGAGACCTGTTGTGATCGCGGGACAACTCGGCAAACCGTGCCGTGAGAACGTTCATCCGCCTGACCCATAGTGTGATCGGTTCGTCACTCTGCTCAGGGAACCCATGAAAGCCGCCCAGCGGTTCTTACGAGTCGTCAGGGCTCATTGCGTGGAAGTTGGCATAGAAACGAATGCGATTGCGTTCGTTCTCTTGCACGGTGACGTAGTGCGCTTGGATTGAGGTGGACTTCAAGTCAAAGGGCTGAAATGTGCCGAGGATGGCTGCCTCGCGTCGCACAAGATAGGAGACCAGGACGCGCCTGCGCGTGTCGAATCGGCAAAGTGTTCGGATGGCCTGAAAGAGTTGAGCGAGTGATACGTTGAAGAAGGGTGGATCGCAGACGATCACGTCGTAGTCTTCGTTCAACACATCGGGACGATAGAGGTCGTACTTGCGAAACCCCTTGAGCGACGCGAAGCGCTCATCGATATCCAAAATGCGCGGCGACTTGCCACGTTCAATCAGCTCGCGTCCCAGCGTTGGCGTACACAAGCAACAAATGGTGTCGTACGCCTCCAGCGCATCGGCCAGTAGGCGTACCGTTTCTGGATCAAAGAAGTACTGCTCGCGTTGGTGGTTTTCATGCACGTATGCACTGTATGTCAGGACGATCGCCGACGTACATGCCGCTGCACTGCGGACACATCGCGTTGGGCTCTTGTTTTAAGGCAGTTCCGAGCAGCCCTGTGGCGCGGCGTCGGGCTGCTCAACTGCTCGCAAACCTCGGGGCGCGCAAACAGGTTGAACCTTCGCGCCCCCAATCCGTTCAAGTACTTTCGAAGTACGCTCAAATCGTACTAGCGCGCGGGGTTCGCCCAGTTGCATGCTCGCTTGTTTCGCGTTGTGTGCATGAGCCGGAGGTTGCCATAAACGATTCACCGCTTAGCTGGCTAGCACTCTACCTCGTTGTGCTTGTGGGCGTGTCTGCATGGAGTACTCGTTGCACATCCCGTGACGTCGCGAGTTTCATCAAAGAGAAACAGCCCGACGAGGGGCATTCAAACGGGAACTCTCCTCGCGACCCTCCCTTTAGGTCCGAGTCCGACATCCATGCAGCGCTCCATCTCGACGAGCCGCTTGATCCGAACCGGACCACGATATGGAGCGCCGCGATGCAAATGGCGTGGGACCGGCTGACCGAAGTGCTGGGTACGCCATCGGGTATCAAAGCTGTGGGATCCCACGGGAGAGAGACGATTGCAGCGTTGAACCGTGGACGGTTGCCCACAGGTGTTATAGACCCTAAGGAGTTGACGATTGTTTCAGGCCCTGCCACGACCGCGAGGCTGCAAGCAATCGAAGATCTGTCTCAGCAGACTCGTACTGGACAAGCACGGCGACTAACTCCCCAAGACGTTGTGGT
>JAVJHY010229044.1:0-21674 GCA_035593235.1 Phascolosoma agassizii
AACTTTTCGATTGGACTGACCTGTACTGCGTTGCATTTTACTGCTCCTCCAGTTTAAACCGCAACATCGCTACTAATATCTTTCACAAAAAACATAACGTTCTAGGCTAGAATGAAGCTCACCCAACCCAGGAGTCAAACATGTCTGACCGGATCTTTACTTTCTTCGATGCGTGGCAACTCGAATCCGCTGACGCACGATTTGAAAAAATTACCAGCGCTGTAACAGCAAACGTCCAGTACGATGACCCTCGCACGCCACAGACTGTAAACGGCGTCGACGCATTAAGTGAATACGTTGGTATGTTCAGCGCAAACGCGCCAGGCTGGTCAGCCAAAGTTATCGGGAGCGACACCACTGCCGGAATGACACGCGCCACAGTCGCCTTCGGCGGAATGGGGCCTGATGGCAACGAGATGATTCAACTCGGTCAGTACTTTGTAGAAACAGATGGCGATCTGATTTCGCGTATGGTGGGCTTTGTTGGCACTGGCGCTCAGAAATAAACCTGCTCTAAAGACGTCGGCATTTGACCATTGCTTTGACAGATGCATCAATTCAATCCTATGCCGCTTGCGTCTTAACAGTTTACTTACGCAAATTTGAAAAGCGGATCTCGGTCTACTCAGTGTAAAAAACTACTTGACAGGCCATCAGCTTTTGGCCGAAAGCGAAATTAAATAGTTTTCTGTTTATCATATTCTAGCTAATTGTATCCGACAATTCTAACGCCAAGTTCACCGGCATTTGACACACAAGCGGTTCTGGCGTAGCCACGTTCGCGCACAGTGTCAAATGTCCGCGTGCAACTTTTTATTAGGCAGCAGACTCAGCGTGTCACCTTATATGAATCAAAAACAATTCTCGTGTTGATTAATGAGAAATTTGGCAAAGTTTAGATTTAATCTTAAATGCAACAATAATCGAGATTGCATCGCGCATGAAATATAAAATCGAAAAAACTGATATAAGCAACAACATTACGCCAGCAGTCAAAGACTTCAGAGTTCCTACCCCTAATAATATTACAAAACAACTTGAAGCAGAAAGACCTAAAATAATAGCCAAAATCAATTGAAATACTACTTGTAGCTTTCCCTTCCAATCCAAATCTACATACAATTGATTCAGTTCATTTACATCAAAATGTAGTTTACATAATCGGAATTGGTAAACTGAGACAATTCCATCAGCAATCGCGGAGTATGTAGCTTCTCGCAATTTGGGAGTAGAAGGTCGTTTAAAAAGTATATAGAATTTCTCTTCTTCTTCAGCTCTTCGTAGAACCATGCGCTCTTTGCTTTTAGGCGGCGAATTCTCGGCGAGATCTTTGTATAACTGTAGATTTCGTCGAATCCAGTATTTTTCGCGAAATTTTACAATCGTAGTTAATCCACCATAAACGGAACTAATCACTGCTATTGCGCCCGCCCAGATTGATGCTCCATTTGTCAAAACCTCAGAAATAATCATTATATAGCATTCCATGTGTAGTAAATGAAACTACACCATATAAATTTTTTCTCACGAATTCCAATGAAAATTACCAAAGATGCCTAACATTCTGCTTCGCAACCAGATTGCCGCAAAACAACACATCAATCTGAAATATATTACCGAATCGGCTATTGCCAAATGACCTCTACAAGCTGAAATGCTGCCATTGGAAAACGATACAATAGGGCTTACGATAGTTTACGCACCAAGACCGGTGTTGATCGATTGCGCCTTAATACTCCAATTCAGAATCGTGCGAACAACAAGTCCAATGCAGCATCAATCCGATCACTCTCGTGTCGGTAGTTGCCAATCGTCGCGCCAAGCAATTTTTTATTCATTGACGCTATGTCCAGCGGAAATAAAATAAACTTTCGGTTATCTATTTCAAACTCAGGGTTTAACGCCGAATCCTTGCTCGTGATTTTTGAGGCCAACATCAAGGGAACAACGACAACTCGGGTGGAATCCTTAAACAGGTTAGATTGAATTTCAAGTAAATAAGGGAATGCAGCTGAAGTCTTTTTACTATTATTCGCGTGGACGTCGAATTGGGCCATCAGAAACAACTACACTCAAAAACGGCGGTGTTCATCAGCTACAGAGTTGTTGTCAAGAAGAGCGAATTGCTCTTTCAATGCTGGTGCCAAGCGGTCTTTAATGCGTTGAAAATCTAACTGCCGAAGTTCATCACTGGAACTGATCAATTCTCTAACTGCGTCCTGCACCAATTGCGAACGAGACTTGTTCTGGATGTTAGCTAATTCATCCAGCTTAGCCAGATCGTCTTCCAGCATACGAACGGTCAGGATATTCGACGCGGCCATGATTCTCCCTTTGTCGTTGTGTATACATTGTATTACAAACGAGAGATGTCTACCATGCTGATCGTAGAATTCTTCACAACGAAAACTCCAAACCACCTGGCAAGCAGTCGTTCGAAATCATCGTACCTAGTGTAGATTTATACCCAACGTTGATAAAACAATCAACAAACCCACCACTGGTTTATATCTGGAATACTTCGTTGTAACACAGCACTCCCGCCGTTGTTCCAAAGCCGTTGGACCGAGACAATTCTTATGCTATTGGATTCTCGTTGCCGTGTAATCCCATTTCACGCAAAATCGTATGTGCACGCTTAACATTCATCGTTTTTTGCACTCGGGGCGCCAAGGCTATTGACGTCACTATAATCACAAAGCAGCAGATAAGATAAAACAGTAACAATGAACTCAGTGGGTAATTTCGCAGTGGTTGTGCCACCCCGATAAATAAGGCCATTAACCAGTGGCTGGTGCTGATTGCTCCGGTTGCGCTGATTATCAGTGCGTGACGTCGAGACATGGGACCACGTCGGTTTAGTATGTTAAAACTATACCGGTGCAACGCGTAGCCGTTAAACGACAGTACACTAACACACAGCAATTTCATGACTAGTTTTGAATTAGCAACAACGTCCTCGATCGCAAAACCAGTTTTGAGGTAAATCAATAACAAACCAGTCGACCATAGTCCAATCATCAGCCACAGAAGTTTTTCGCCAAGTTTGTCTATGTCAACAGTTTTAGAGTGATTGAACAGAAAGGCATAGTCGGTACTCAGAACCAACGCTAACGCCAGAACTACTACCAGCAGATGGAGGAACAACAAAACTGTAGGCAAGAATTCGTATATCATTTATTTTCTGGTATCCACTTCCGTGTCGACTCGTTCTGATGTGTCGGTAGCCTGCCGCAGTATGTTATCTAAGCTGTGTAGATTCATCGCCTCACGCTGACTGAATCTTGATCCACATAAAATACACTTAAATTCCACTCACACTCTATCCTTTGAATGGCTCTGTACGGAAGAAACGATCATGACCATTAGGTAACACCCGATCAGTGTGAAACCTGAATAAGAATATTGTGCCTGTAACCATACAGGGACTATTACGGGTATTGGCCGAATCTCGACCGTTTAAAATCATAGCAGAAACGAATTGTATGAGGATCTAAACAAGATGCCCAACCAGGAGGACGTCAAAGCCACACACCAGGAAGCCTCAAGTAATGAGGTAGATAATAGCGATCGTCCGACACTCTTGCAGCGTCGGGCTGATGCACTGGTGTTGATGGTCGAGCACAGTCTGAACGCTGCCGGAACGGATGTCTGTCGCGCCGATCGCTACCAGGTAATCACGCATATGGATACAAAAGACTTGACGAGCGATTCGGATTCTATCGATGCAAAAGCACAGAACAGTCAGAGTATGCCAACGAGTCTCCACGTGGAGACTCGCGCACATATCAACCCTCCCCAAGTTATGATCCGTGTCCCACCCGCCAGCCATGGATAGAAGGTGCCGGTCCAATTGCTCACGGATAAAGTTGATTGGCAGTAGCTAGTTCGATCAGAACTGGTACCCCAGATTAAAGGTCAAACCAGTCTCAGTTGATTCATGTTCACTCAGTTTCACTCGGGCACCGAAACCTAGATTTAATCCGCGCTGCCCTATACCTTTAAGAAAATAATGGTAGCCCGGCATCACATGATATTCAGACCCGCCCGAAACGTCATCCGTGTCATATGTATATCCGAGATTCAGACCTAGTGCGTGTTTGTTTCCAGGTATAATTGACGTGCTAACGAATCCGAGGCCGAAACCACAGTTTGTTTCGTGGCTACTATCGCGCGTGACGACGTTTCCAGCTGTGTTTCTTGAACTTGAGCTAGATCCACCCATGCAGCCGAGAGAACCGAAAATTAGACTGGTGTCACTGATCCTCCCAAAGTTAAGGCCGATTCCGTTGTACATAGGCCCAAACCCGACACCCACAGTAGTATCAGCACTAACACTGCCACAAAACACAGGCACTAAAGCCAGGCCAACAAGTAACGCTTTCCTCATGAATACCTCCTAGATTGCGAGTCTTATGCTCCCGCAATAATACGATGCCTGCAGGCATCCTGTCTGTAACAGATTTCTTCTCTGTAAAAATTGTACAGATTGACACAACAAAATAAAGTGCCAGTCGCTCATACCGTGGTTGCTCATATACCTTTCCCACCGCCGTTATTGTGGCTGACAGCTGCAATATAATGCTCGCACGCATCGGCTGATGGATGGGCGTCTGTGATAGTGCAGTCGATAGCGCCTAATCAAGCGAGTTGTTGCACCCAGTCAATAAAATCAGATTCGCTGATGGATCCCTCGAAAAGATTAGAAGGCGCATCCGTTGAAACTATAATGGATGAACCCGGACGATCGCTATTATTACGTGGCCTGAGTGAATAGCGCTGGTTCAACCCCGGTGGCTGATGCTTAAGTATGATAGACAGCCCTTCGTCGGCTGGTACTGAGATCGACTGGTGCGGTCAGATAAACAAAACCTAATAACGTCATTGTCTGCGACAACATTCAGAATGACTTACTCACTTCCCGTTGCGGTTGGATTTCATGATCATCAGTTTTACATTGTAAGATATTGTGGGGATCGGTGAAAGAGAGCCCAGTGGCGACGGTCCCAGAACTAACCCGACAACAAAAATAAAAATACGCTGTATTGCCGGATTCGCCTAGAACCCGGTATAGGTGGTTTGCTATAATTGGTTATTCGTTCTGACACTGCCTGGGTGCCATATTTCACGGTGCTAACTAACCAAACTGACCGTAGAGTTTAACTTTGCCTGAACCCTTCAAAAACCTGTTCAACTCAGAACTGATCATCGAAATCGGTGAGCATGTAGCTAAGGCATGGCCAAATTTTGACAGCGGCGGTTTTTTATCCACCGCCTCAAAGAATCTGGACGCGTTGGAGCTTAAACAACGGTCCGCTCAGATCACCGATGCGCTCACCACATTTTTACCGAATGACTACGAAAAATCGGCCGCGATATTACTCGCAAGTCTTGCTCCTGCCGAGGATGGCGACGTGGGCAGCGCGATCGTCAATCATAACGGCCTCTCCGGCTGGGCGGTAATGCCTCTGACACACTACGTTGGCCGGAACGGCCTTAACCACTTCGATCTTTCGATGACACTCTTAAAGGAGATGACCAAAAGATTCAGTTCGGAATTCGACATTCGTTACTTCCTGCTCGATTCGCCACAGCGTGCATTATCTGTATTGCAGGATTGGACTCAAGACCCGAATCAACACGTGCGACGGCTGGTATCGGAAGGTACGCGTCCTCGTCTTCCCTGGGCAATGAGGTTGCCTGTATTTATTGAAGACCCCAGCCCTTTAATCCCTCTGCTTGACGCGCTAAAAGATGATGATGAAGAGTACGTACGGCGCTCCGTGTCTAATAACCTAAACGACATTGCCAAAGACCATCCAGAGCTCGTGGCTCGGATCGCCGGAGAATGGCTGAAAGGTGCTTCGAAAAATCGGAAACGGTTAGTTCGTCACGCGTGTAGGACCCTAATCAAACAGGGGCACAAAACAACGTTAGCTGCATTGGGCTATCACACACCCTCTGTCAATCTTATCCATTTGAATATAGTGACACCACAAGTATCACTCGGTAACGCGCTTTCGTTCGATTTGTCCCTGGCATCTACATCCAAAAGATCACAGCCATTAATCATCGATTATGCCATTCATCATCGCAAGGCCAACGGCACGACTTCTCCGAAAGTCTTCAAATGGAAGACGACAACTCTAGAGCCTCTGGAAACACACACCAGTAAACGCAAACATTCGATGAGGAAAATCACGACGCGCGTTTATTATCCGGGTACTCATTGTCTCGAAATTCTGATCAACGGCGTGTCTTTCGGCAGCAGAGAATTCTGCCTGGATATGTGAGCTGTCCGCCTCCCCCGGAGGTGTTTTTGAAATGATAATCATCCGCAATGAAGGACAGCCTGGTTACAATCGCAGTGCTTTACCTATCAGCTCATTTTTGTTTTGATATTTACTGACATCAACCCCACGTGCGACAAGTGCTTCTTTCAATTCGAACTCAGTGAGCGCTTCTATTGCATCAGAAGTCATATTTAGAAAATTAATCTTCTGTTTAAACGGCGGATTGGTTTCACCAAAAGCCCCGCAATCACTGAACTGAAACTCTGCTGCGTATTTACCAAATAAATAAGTCAGAAAAGTATTGATACTGGGTCTGACTCGCTGATCAGCTGTCATATCAATTGCAGGATCGTCCAAAGTCTTGACCATGAGATCAACCCATCGCTGTGCGCCCTTGTCATGCATCAATTGAATGGCATTATGTGTGTGATGAAAATTAAGCCGAAATTCGCCGCCATGATAGGCAAGCCCACCCCCCAGGACGTCTATCCACATGGCGGATTGAGTATTAATATGATGATCGATGCCACCAATACGAGCAAACACGGAACTAAACCAACTTTCGTCGTCAAAAACATGCGTGTAGAAGCACCTCACCAGCTTGATAATACGATCTTGCCCCAATACGGAATACAGCTGCCAAAACTGAATGGGTGTATTGATATCATTGGATGCAGACAACGATACTATGTGGGGCATCCTATGGGCATTCTCCGGCAGTACTTTATTTGCTACAGCCGCACCTATGTATTGTTGCCGAATACTCTCCGTCATATAGCCATTTTCAGGCGAATAGTTGGGGTAAGAGAATGTGGACGTCATCTTGTCTCCTTCACTCTTTGACTTATTAATAATTTTTTCAAGGTAGGTATTCAAAGGGTGAAATTCAAGCTGGTCTGGCGTCGAGGACAAAGAGAAGTGCCATAATGGAACGACTTCACAACGGTTAAACGAACTCAGTGGAGTACAATAGTCGGCAATTTATTTCAACGAGTAGCGTTTCGAGATTCGGTCCACCGGTGTTCCATCAATAAGTGGTACAGCGTTATCAATGGATGTGTCGACGAAGCCCATTTTCTGGTAGTACGCAAGCCCCGCTGCATTATCAGCCCTAATGGTTGCATTGATTTGCGTAAACCCCACCGCCTTCGCCGATTTTACGGTCTCGACAAACAGTGTGGTCCCAGTGCCACGGGCTGTTGAGTTAATACGTACGAAAGTTGCGATATCAGCACATTCCTTCGGCAGTTCGTTATTTCTGCCGAGATACTGATAACCATTTAGCCCGCCATCTACCAATTCGGCAATCAGACAGGATACATTATTCGCTTCATCAGGCATGAAATAGTCTGTAAATTGATCAATACTGAGGGGTGTTTGAAACGCCGTCGTGCCGCCTACCTTAATGATTTCGTTCAGCAGCTCACACAGCTCAGCGACGTCGTCTGCCCTGGCGTTTCGAATGATCATCAGTGTAACTCTGATGGACTTGGACGCTCCTGCACCAGAACCCACGGGGCGGCAACAATACACAGAAAGTCTGATTCTCTCGCCGTCCAGTCCCGAGCATCATCATCGCTGGCACGGCTGACCGACTTGTCGTCCAGCCACTGCTGCAATGTATTTTTATCATCGGTGCTCAGGCAGATAGCTGCATCAATCAGGTCGAGCCTGACATCGACTTTTAATACAACACCGCGAGCAAAATGCCGGATCAGCTCAGACCAGCTGATCAATCCCGATTCCTGGATGAGTTGAGTCCTTACATCATCAGGTTTATGGGCTTCGGCCATCAGTCCGTCAGGTTTATCATCCATCAGTGCTTACAACGTCAATTGCAATTCGCGTATTGTAGCAAGAGTCGATAATGAAAGATGCGCGGATATTTTGTCTAGCATACCTCGCCAGCCCTGTAAGCCACCTGTATGTACGGCGAGAATCTGACTCCCCGGTGCATGAATGCCTCGTTCTATTTCGGCCAGCACGTGATACATCATTTTCGCAGTGTAGACCGGGTCGAGCAGTATGCCAGTTTCCTGATAAAAGCAATCGGTAAATAACAACTGCTGCTCTGACATTTTCGCATAAGCCGGTGATGTGGCATTAACCAGCTCCCAGGTTGCGCTGGGTCGGTCGGTCGACAACTGCGAAATCCACTGCGATATGTGCGTACGTACCTGCTGGTCCTGAACCACTTGGTATCCATGAATGCGTTGCATCGGTCCCAGCCTGTGGTGAAGACCGGCCACGGTTGTGCCTGTGCCCACAGCACAGGTCACCAAAGTTAACGACGCCAGAAAATCATCGCTTACCGCATCCAGCATACCTGCGCAGGCGAGTGCGGCATCAACACCACTGCCGCCCTCGGGGATGATGTGAGTGCGAGGAAACCTAAGCCCAAGTTCTTGATGCCAGGCGGGATCGTGCCGGCAGCGGTACTGCTGACGAGAAACGAACTCCAGTTGCATACCTGCCTGTCGGGCATCGCTCAGTGTTGGGTTGGAAGCATATGCTGATTCACCCCGGATAATACCAACGCTGCCCAGGCCACATTCGCGAGCCACTATTGCCAGGGCATGGATGTGATTTGAAAATGGACCACCGAAACTGAGAAGCCGATGACAACCGGCGTCTCTGGCTGCACTCAGATGAGGCGCTAGTTTATAACGCTTGTTACCCATGGGTGCTGTATCGTCATGCAGCACCCACAGTTTCACTGATCGCTTTACAGTAGTCGGTGTACTGACTGGGGTCAGCAAAGATTCAGCTAACCGGGTTTCATATCGGCGATGAATCGGTTAGACCGCTCGATAGACTGATTCATCTGGTTGATCAGCACAGCGATGTCGCCCTGCAGGTCGCCATAGGTTGCCTTCAGGGAACCCACAGCTTGCGCGTTCAGGTTATGTTTTAAAAATAACACGTTGTCTTTAAACGTGCTGAGTACGGGCTGCATGCTCTTCTCCGATTCGATCATGGCCTTGTGCATCTCGTTATAACGGGTCCTGGTATTGGCCAGTTGTCGTTCACTGTTCTTGCGTAGATTGTCGTCTGAGTACTGACTGATCTCGTCTTTCCACTCTGCAAACAAGTCGCCTGCAACATCCTCGACGTCACGAATGTTATCCGAGACATCTTCTGCAGCATCGAGACTGTCTTCATATTCATCATTGAGCGCGTCGTAGGCCTTTTTCAGATTGGTCTCTTCAACCGTGACTACCGAGCCAAATTTTTCCAGCGCAGACTTAAACTGTTTCTGTGCATCTTTCTGGGAATCACGTGTGTCCTCAACGTTATCCACGAGAAGATCTCGTTTATGAATACCAAATTTCTCCAGCGTGTTGTACTTTACTGTTGAACATGCACTCATGGACAGAACAACAGCGGCAGACAGAACAACCGTGAATCGATGCATAACATCAGCTCCGTGAAAGTTAGGTTAAGGTATTATAACGTTGATGGTTCGAATAGGGGAACTTCAGGCCGAGATCATCCTGGGCAGACCCATCCGTTCCAATCCGGTTCCTAGTACGTTCTCAACAAGCTGGGCAAAAGTCAACAACATCATCTCTTCATCCGCCGCTGCCACCAATTGCAACCCCACCGGCATTCCGCACGCATCAAGCCCAACCGGAAGTGTGATCGCACAAAAACCACATAGACTCGGCAGCACCGTGTTATGCAGCAACTCATCGCTGTAATGACGATACACTTCCCTGTCTTCCACCTGCGCCAGCGTTGGCACGGTGCAGCGAATCGTGGGCAGAACAATGATGTCGCGTGGGCCAAGCTTGCTCTTGACCTGCGCCCGCCATTGCACCACCTGATCAAGACGTTGTTGGTACGCAGATTCCGGTACATCAATGATGGACGCCAGAAACTCCCGTACGTGTTCTGACAAGTACGGCTTTAATTTCGGGAAATCCCGGTCCAGCAACGCATTGCACTCAATCGCTGCGGTGTTTGGTCCACCATCGCGGGTTTCAGCTGCGGCTGCGAACAGACCACTATCATCCTTGTCGCATCGCATTCCCGCTTCACGTAGTTCGCTCAGCGCTTCCTCTATAGCTTCCCCAATCCCCGGATCAAGAACCTGCCAGCACAGATTCGATGCACGCACTACATTAAAATCACTAATGGTCAGCTTCTGAATGTTTCCGTCATAATGTCCTGTAAGATCCGTCAGCTGGTCGATACAGTTAACGATCTGCAACGCATCATCTACCGTGTGTGTTATTACACCGATCGTATCGAATCGACTGGCAAGTGGCACTACACCGTCGATAGGCCACCGATCAGTAGTCACTTTCAAACCTACCAATCCTGCTGCACTTGCTGGGACACGAACAGAGCCGCCGGTATCAGTCCCTAATGCAAACGCACAGGCACCTTCCCAGAGGCTGACCGCCGCACCTGCGCTTGACCCACCAGGTACACGATGAGAAATGGCGTCCCACGGATTTCTTGGGGTACCCCAGTGCTCGTTAACACCAAGGCCTCCGACGCCCAACTCCGCCGCATGGGTTACACCGGCAACCAATGCTCCTGCAGAACGGAGGTGACGAACCACAGCCCCTTCACTACACCATTTGGCCGGTAGAGGTTTTCGGGTTCCGCCGTAACAATCGTAGCCTTGGACACCGATTACACTCTTGATCGACATCGGGATTCCCACAAGTGCATCAGGAGAATCCGCAGGAGTAACGGGCTGCACATCTACGTCGGCCTGCGCAGCGTCATGCAGCAGCCTGTGGTCGTCTACTGCGTGAAATGCATGCAACACGGGTTCGTAGTGCTTACGCCAGTGGATAGATTCATTGGCGACATCCGTCGGCAGGAGTTCGCCAGCTTGTATAAGCCGGCGAAGTTCACGAATTGGCGCTCTGCTTAAAGGTGGTGTCTGATGCACAAACCTATGTAGCTGAGTTCAACAGAACCGAGTTTCATCGAACCTGGGTTTCATCGGAACTGGGGATCGGCGATTCGTCGCACGAGTTCTTTCCAGTTCTTGCGTGTGCAATTACCCTTGTTAACATGCCCTTCAAGGTAGCCATCATTCATTAATTCAATATTTTCAAGCTGACAGAAATTAGACATGACATTCCACGCATCGGGTGTACATAGGTCTTTCGTGACGTAGTCTTCCACGCACTTCAAACCCGCTGTCAGTTGTTGCTTCTCCTGCGCTGACATGACCTGAGCTTCGGGTGCCTCCGGGACGACCTCCTCGACAATCAATGAGCTGATCGCATCATTTGCACGTTTGTTTGACAGGCAGGATTCACTGGCCGTCAATGTCAATGTGCCACCTCGAAAGAAATCGTTGTCGTACACTTTTACCCGGTAGCCATCAGGAATCCGGATCGCAGAAAGACTGTTGTCTGCGATACCCAAATTAGTCAGATCGCTGCGGCGATACTCTCCGGCAGCAAGCACTGCACTCGCCCCTCGGTACTTACAATCGCCATACAGAGTGACGGTTGAACCCAGTTGGTTCTGGCTCGACTCTGATGTGGTTGCCTGACCGCCAAACGCTGATTCATTGACAGACACGGAGCTGATCTGCGCATCAAAACGACTACCTTGCAGACAACGCGCACTTTGATCAACAGTGGTGGAGACACCACGCTGGAAGTCGTTGACGAATACTGACAGCTCAATACCTGCAGGCACCCGGAATGAAGCTATCGCATTGTCGGCAATCCCCAGGGTTTTCAGGTTCGCGGCATTGTGCTCGCCCGGCTGGAGTTGAGCCGACCGTCCACGGAAATCACACTCGGTGTATACAGTGACAGGAGTTCCCGTTGAATTTGCTGTTTCTAATTGTTCTTCCTCCGCTTCACCGGCAACAACTAACGATGAGACCACGTCGTTAAAACGCTTTACCAGACATTCGCTGTCGGCAGCGAGTTTGCCCGAGCGTCCGCGGTAAAAGTCGTTGTGGTACATCGAGATTTCCATCCCTTTTGGTACGCGAATAGAGGATATGCTGTTATCAGGCATGCCAAGCTGACGCAGATGTTCTACCGTGTATTCACCGGCTTTCAACGACGCAGAACGCCCCCGGTAATAACATTCTGCAAAAACCTGGATGGTATTCGCATCCTGTGAGTCATTACTGGCAGCCGGTGCACTGCTTGAACCCTCGCCAACCGGTACTACTTTGATAGACGAAATATTATTGTCGAATTTGTCAGCATCCAGACATTGGCTAAACGATGTGACGGTGCCGAACCGACCACGGAAGCGGTCCTTTTCATAGACAATGGCTTCAAAACCCTCAGATACCATAATAGAGGAGATTGAATTGTCACCGACACCCCGACGAATAAGGTCGGCCCGACTATAGTTTCCAACAGGCAGTACTTCGGCTTCTCCCAGAAAATTGCATTCGGGAAACACGGTAACCTGAGCCATCGATTGCGCGGACACCAATACCATCGCCAGCAGGGATAATAGTTTTATTTTTTGTATCATTAAATCTTTCTCCGTGGTCTGATGCCCAGATCATACTATATATAGCCCCGAGATCGGCGTGCGAGCCATCAAGACGGTGGAAACAATTATAAATTTCCCTCGACCGAATGCGCAACTCACATCCTTCCGCAGATAAATCCTTTTTCATCAACAGGATAGACGCGCTTATTTCCGGTGGAATTATCAGCTTTTTGACAAATACTGGTGGATATTGTTCTTCTTGAATGTCGTGTCCGCATCTATCTCCACAATTTCAAACGACAGCGCAAACGGCCTTTCATCAAACTGTTTCGCAAAAAAATCAGTGATATTTGCGAACACAGCCTCACCAGCATCCATTCGGGTTTTTAAGTCCCGGCCCTTGCCAATACGCAGCATGATATGCACAAAGGCTGCATCCGGTCTGCCGTCGGCAATCTCATACACATCTGCCCGGTGCATGCGAACGCGTATTCCGCCAAGCGGAAACACACCAGTGGCCACAGCACTGTCGCGTAACGCTCGACCCAGCCGTGGAAGATCAACCTGTTCATCGAGGTTGCTGGAATACTCAACTATAAAATGGGGCATCGCAGTATTGCTGCCAGTGTACCTATTACCTAAGACTTGATATTAGTTGACAGAGTCGTGAGTGTGCAAGCTCGGTATGCGCGATAGTCGCTCACTCCTGACATAGATAACTAAAGGGGCGACTACTGCGCTCCAGCCAATCGCGACGGAATGAACGCCTGCTGTCCGTTTATCTTGTATTGACCAATCAGGTTTTGACCTTCCTCCGATATCAACCAGGCAGCCAACATTTCTGCACCGGCGTTGTTCACATGAGGATGCAGCGTTGGATTAACCGGAATTACACCATAGTGATTAAACAACTTGGGATCCGCCTGCAACAACAGCGTCAAGTCTGTCTTACTACTCAGGTTAAGCCACGTACCCCGGTCAGTCAGGGTATATCCCTGCAACTCACTGGAAATCTGCAACACTTTACCCATGCCCTGCCCAGCATCACGATACCACTCACCGGTAGGCTCAACGCCTGTATCTCTCCACAAAACCAACTCACGCTTGTGCGTGCCTGAATCATCACCGCGAGAAATAAATATCGATTTTGTCGAGGCAATGTTTGCCAACGCGTCGGTTGCGCTGTCCAGATCCCTGATCTTAGCCGGATCATCGGGTGGCCCAACGATCACAAAGTCGTTGTACATAAATTCTTCTCGCCGTGTGCCGTATCCTCTGGACAGAAAATCTTCTTCGGCACTTTTGGCATGCACCATTACCACGTCTACATCACCCATTTCGCCGAGCCGCAAAGCCTTACCCGTACCTACCGCAATCGATCGCACTTGTATACCAGAGTTCTCTTCAAACTGGGGGATTAAAAATCCTAACAATCCAGAGTTTTCGGTGCTGGTGGTTGTCGCCATGTTCAGGATTTTTGCATCATCGGTCGCAGCCCCTGCCGATGAACTGGTTGCAATCAGCAAGGCAGCCAGTGCCAACGTCGTTACTAGCGTAGTAGCCGGAGTCAAAACCTCTGTAAGTGCAAGGCGAAATCGTGGGGAAATCCTTTTTTGCATGTCTACTTAAATTCCGGTGTCAAATAGTATGATACTAGAAATTTGTCCTGAAAAGCTTGTCCTGGATCATTACACGGGTCATTCTGGGACACGTCGGCCAAGGGCTGCGGAGCCGCGCTTGGCAAGATCTCCAAAATCATCCAGAATTCGACGAGTTCGTTCGAAGACACATCGACACCGGGAGCACGCTGATGGATCGACGGCTATTCTACAAGGCCTGTGGCAGTTTGCTGGCTGGCGCTGCGTCTATCAGTATCGGAGCGACGGCATCGAGCTCCCGTGCGTATCCTGAATCGACGCTCGCTGATTCTGATGGCATACCGATCAATCTCGATAATCTAACCGTCGGCAGCTCCCACATTTTTAGCTACCCTTATGTGACTACGCCGTGTTTCCTGATCCGGCTGGAACCAAATGATTATGGCACCGCCAGTCTCACAGATAGTGCAGGCCAGACCTACGAATGGAAAGGTGGTGCGGGGCCAGATCATTCTATCGTGGCGTTCTCTGCCATCTGTACACACAAGATGAGCCACCCTGCCAGACCAATCAGTCATATCAATTTTCGGAAGGACGAACGCGAGGTTATGATAAACGGCAAAATGAAATCCCGCACGCAACTGATAACCTGTTGCTCGGAAAACAGTATTTATGACCCCGCAGCTGGCGCCAGAGTACTGAGTGGGCCAGCCACACAACCATTGGCTGCGATAGCAATAACAGTAAACGATGCTGGGCATATCATTGCGACCGGCAGCTATGGCGGCGATATGTATGATCAATTCATGGCCAGTTTCGGATTTCGACTGGCATTGGAGCATGGCGTGTCCGACGTGGCCACACTCGTCGGAGAGACCACCGAAGTCATCGCCGCTGAATCATTCTCGCGGCAGCAGATAAAATGTTAAACATGATTTTCAAACGTGACATGGCGCACAATTTACAGAAGGGTTGCCAACCTCGTCTCAAGTGGCAATTGACGGTACCGATGGGTACTGCATAGCACCGATAAATTCTGCACACACCGGATCAACGGCTCACTCACATGAACCCACTCAGCGCTGAAGCGCGTTCGCTTCGCTCGTTAAAACGCCAGACATTGCTGCAGGCGCTCGACGACAAGCTGTGGGCTTCCCTGATTCCGCACATTTCGTTCATCCAGCTTGATAAAGCCGAGGCGCTGTTCTCCTCGGGAGAAGTCGGTGATCAACTGTTTCTGATTATCGATGGCAATGTAGATCTGTGTCTTCAACGCGCTGAAAACCCAGATGACTACTACCTCCAATCACGAGGACCTGGCGATACCGCTGGCGACTTCGCCGTATTAAACGGCGGCAGTCACCTGGTATCCGCGATTGCAACTGTTAAAACCAGGCTAGCCTGTTTTCCGAGGGTCGCTTTTGAGCTACTGGTAGATGTTGATCCAGAAATTCTCGCACATGTTTACGATACGGCAGCTGCACTGTCCCACCGGGTGATGCTGGCGAAGGTTTACATATCGTTGTTTGGTGAAGTTCCTCCCGACATCATGGATCATTTGCTCAGCGGTACAGAGTTGCAGCACCTGGAACCCGGGCAGGTATTGTTTCGCCAAGGTGATGAAGCAGATGGTTTCCATATCGTGGTCTCTGGGCGCTTTAATATAGAAACTACCGGCGCAGATGGCAATCCGGTGCTGCTCGCCGAATCCGGTATGCACGAAACCATCGGTGAATTCTCTCTGCTCAACGAAACAACACGAACTGCCACGGTATATGCAACACGGCAATCTATGGTTGCCCTGCTTGACCGGTCGCATTTCAACGATCTGATTATGAAAGACTCACACATGATCGCATCGCTTGCGAGAAAAATGGTCAAACAGCAGATACAAAACTCCAGGCATCAGACTGTTCTGCCACCTGACCAGAATTTTATTGTGATACCTCTGGATACAAAACTGCCACTAAAACGTTTTGTGCAGCAACTGAAGCGAGAGATGCGGATGGAGAACAATCCACTGGTGCTCGATGCACATAGTTTCGACACTCTGTATGGGAAAAAAGGGGCAGCCAACACGAGTTACACCGACGTATTCAGCACCAGTATCGCCGCCTGGATGGACGACAAGGAAACCAACCACAGCCATCTCCTCTATGTCGCCGATAGCAGCTGGACCAACTGGACCCGACGATGTGTTAATCGTGCCGATCGCATACTGCTGGTCGCCAACGCTGCCGATAAAAACGCCTCAATACGCGAGATCGAACTTGATCTCGAAAGACTCTATGCCGATACCGATTACCGTCCACGTATCGAAATGCTGTTTCTGCACCCCACCACTACACGGGTACCTCGAGGAACTGATCAGTGGCTTCGACCCCGCAATCTCGACTCATTTCATCATGTTCGTCTGGGCGACGAAAAACACATCGCCCGCCTGGTAAGACGACTGACGGGGAGAGCGCATGGTATCGTTTTCAGCGGTGGTGGTGCACGTGGTTTTGCGCATCTGGGAGTGCAACGGGCAATCGAAGAGAAAAACCTGGATATCGACTATATCGGTGGCTCCAGCATGGGTGCACTGCTCGGCGGTGCCATGGCACTTGGGCTCAATCATCGACAGGTATTTGATCTGTGTGAGCAATTTGCAAACCCGCGCGCGCTATTCGACTACACGATGCCGATGACCTCGCTGATGAAATCCAAAAAACTCACACAGTTCTGCCACAAGGTGTATCGAGACACACGAATAGAAGATCTGTGGATTCCATTCTTTTGCGTGTCGTCAAACCTGACCAACGGTACAGAGGTGTTACATCAACGCGGATATTTGTGGAAAGCCATTCGATCAACCATTTCATTGCCGGGAGTATTTTCTCCAGTGCCAACTCTGGAGGGTCAATTACTGATCGATGGCGCAGTGCTAAACACTTTCCCGGTTAACATCATGCAGGAGAAACTGCACGGCGGCAGCATCACAGGCGCAAATGTCAGTCAGCTTGATGAAGTGAATAATATTTACAATTACGGGACATCAGTGTCGGGTTGGAAAATTCTGCTGCACAAGTTCAACCCGTTCATGAAAACCATCAAGGCACCAAAGATTGCAGAGGTTCTGCTACGGGCAACTGATATCAAAAGCATTCAGCGCCTGAACGACACCCGCGAGATGCTCGATGTATTGATTGAACCAGACGTCAGCGAAATCGCATTGCTGGATTTCAAATCATTTGCCAGGATCAGTGAGATCGGTTACCAGGAAGCAGCAAAAGTTTTGTTTAACGAGACTGTGCTTGACCCGCCACCTCACTCAGCCAACAGCGCACCACTTGCCAGCTCAGGGTTGGGTGATGCAGCAGCCAGTTGAGCCGCCAGATATCCGCTGGTATTTTTAAGACCTTTATCAGCACCTTTTTCCAGTAGCTGCAGCAGATTGATCACGTCGCCGTTAGCAGCTGCATGATGCAACGCAGTATTACCTGCTTCATCTTGCGCATCCAGTTCGACGTTGGCGTCCGCCAGCAGTATCGAAGCAGCTTCGCTATGACGGTTATCTACCGATCGCATTAACGGCGTCCAGCGATACACATCCCTGGCATTGATGTCAGTACCAAGATCAATCAGAACCGCCAATAGCTCAGAGTAGCCCTTAGCGGCTGCAATAGTTGTCGCTGACCATCCGTTCGCGCCCCGAGCGTTTACATCTACCCCCAGCGTCGACAGGAATCTGACAAGCTCAACATGGCCACCGAGGCTCGCAAACATAAATGGCGTCCCGCCGGTCTTGGTAACTGCATTGACATCAGCGCCTCGGGCAAGAAGCTGGTCCGCCAATGCTCGATCACCCAATTTACAGGCAATCATGAACCCTGTCTTACCGGTCTCTGCGCGGAGCGACACCAGCTTGTCGGGTGCATCGCTAAGCCATAGCAGTTCGGTTAACGTCGAACCATCATCATTCGCAATTGCCTTGATCCATCGATTTTGCTGCTGAGCATCATCGCTAGCCCACGCTGGCGATGCAACGCTTACCCAGAGAATCAAAAAAGCGATCGGGATAAAACCGATAACAGATATACCTAAGTGCCTGTGCATCAAACTAACTCTTAGTTCAATGTAACCGACCCGGTGGTCCCGGATGAGGAGTGACCGGTCAATTCCATGAAGGCAGCATCAGGATCGTACTGACCACGGAATCGAATCAAGGCATCGCGACTGGAGGCTTCTGTTAATAATTGAGCCAATACCTCACGATGCTGCGAGCCGAGTGGAATGGTTTGTTGATGCAGCAGGTTGCAAAAACAGTCGCCAATGAACAATGTGACTCCTGCTTGCCGGGACAGTAACTGGACGGTATCAAAATGTGTATCAAGGTGCCCTGTCAGAAAAATAACCTCTCCATATTGCGGATGCTGTTGTCCCAAATCAATCTGCACCCCCACTGTAATCAATGTAGCGCTGTCTTTTTCGATAAGATCAGCTTCAAGTCCTATCGGGTAGAGCGTTCCCTTTGAAAACGTCTTCTTGATCAGAGCATCATCGAACTCCTCAGGCAAGACAAAAAACAATGCAGCCGCCCACTCTCCCTGATCCAGTTGCACAGGCAGACAGGTGACCGTGGTTTTGGTGTGGTGCATCGCCGAGATGACGGCATTGGGAAACTTATGCATGGGAAGGACAACGAGCCTGAAAACATCAGGCTCGATTAGTCGTTAGCCATACCTGCTGACCAGGGCTCCTGGCCATCAGGTGGCCCATCAGGTGGCCACGGGTCGGGACGACTGCTGCCGCCGCATCACATCAAGATCTTCCCGCGAAACATAACCTTCAGCCTGTCCGCTATCAGCCATCTGTTCGTACCATAAATCATGATGCTGCTTGGCCCACTCTTCAGAGACGTACCCAGTAGCCATTCCCTCAAAGGCACCTTCTGTCCCAGCTGTGCCGATGTAGATGTGGCCAAGTGCAACTGCTGTCCAGGCAATTGCGGCAACCGCGTGAATCAGGTTGGCCTGCTGCATCAAGGCTCGTACTTCCATCACTATCGGTACTTCAACACCGTAGATCGGGGCTACCAGCACAAGACCACTGAGACATACCGCGACACCGACGGTGGCGATCAACCAAAACCACACCTTCTCACCACCGTTGAATCTACCTGCCGATGGATGTGATTTGCCAAACACGCCACCCCCTTTAGCAAACCACTTTAGATCGGTAACCGTTGGAAAGTTGTACCAGATCCACATGATCAGCATCAGTGCCACACCAATACTGAACGCTGGACCGACAACATTGTGCACCGTAATCGAGGCGTTGGCCCACAGTGCGAACCCCTGTTTACCGAGTAGCGGAATCAGCAGTGTACGCCCGAACAGCATACTGAGGCCGGTAATGGCCAGTATAATAAACGTGATGGCAGTAAACCAATGTACCAGCCGCTCAAAACCAGCCCAGCGTTTTACTTTGCGTCCGGAGGGTGCATGCTCGAGACGGTTTCGACCCCGGAGAAGGTGATACAGGACTATCAGTAATACCATGCCCGCGAGTGACCAGGGTAAATACCGTTGTAACAAAGGACCGCTTCGCAGCTCACGCCAGGCATTACCGCCCCGTTGAACCAGCGTATTGGCACCCTGCCCCTTAATCGCTGAATAACCTTCGGCTCCGTCCCCTACTGCACGCCACATATCCGAGCGCGGGTTAACGACTGTTTTTTCCTGTGCGATAGCAGAGCTGCCTAACCAGTGAACGGTATAGCTGCCCAGCGGTAACACAAGCGACAGACCAATAATGGCCAGCAAACTCCAAACAGCCACACGTTTGCGCTGTCGTGTACTCATTTTTTTCTTATGTCGCTGTTCTGTCATATGAGTCTCCCAAATAGTTGAACCTGCACGTGTTATTGCCGCGCCTGCCTTGTGTTTATTGCCTCGCCTGTATGAGTTTGAAGCGCTCAGACAGTTTGGCCTGACGATTCGCAGCAGGTTCTGACAGCAACGGATCGGGACGTCCTTTGTACACGTACTCGTCCGCCGTACCGACCTTTCCATCAGGTTCGGAAGGCATACAGCCTGCTGCGAGCAGCACAATAACTGACAAAATACACAATCGCACTAAAGGATTGATCGCGTTCATCTCTGTTCTCCAAACCGGCCCGTGGTCAGGGTTCCTGCCACGGACCGACCGTTACATTGGTGTAAAGTATCGAGCGACACATCAACCTTCGTATGCTGTGTCCCAACCCCAGGTCTGCGGACGACCACCGCGCTTCAACACACGCTCGCGATAGATATCAGCTACTTCATCACCGTCTCCGGCAATCAGCGCCTTGGTTGAACACATCTCAGCACACAATGGCAGGCTGCCTTCCGCGATACGATTTCTACCGTACTTTTCAAACTCGGCATCGGTCATATCATCTTCCGGACCACCTGCACAGAAGGTGCATTTGTCCATCTTTCCGCGCACACCAAATGCAGTTTGCTGTGGATACTGCGGTGCGCCGAACGGGCAGGCATAAAAGCAGTAACCGCAACCAATACACAGGTCTTTATCGTGCAATACGATCCCGTCGTCGCTGGTATAAAAACAATCTACAGGACACACGGCCTGACAAGGTGCATCGGTGCAGTGCATGCAGGCAACCGATATCGATTTTTCACCCGGCTCACCATCTCCCAGTGTCACTACACGTCGGCGATTGACTCCCCAGGGAACCTCATGCTCATTTTTGCAAGCGGTAACGCAGCCGTTGCATTCGATACAGCGTTCGGCATCGCAAAGAAATTTCATTCTAGCCATTAGCTTACCTCCTCCCGATTAAGCTGCGGATATATTTTGCAGAGCGAACATTTCGACTCCTGCATTTGTGTAACGGAGTCATACCCGTAGGTAAAGACAGTGTTGGCCGCTTCACCGCGTACATAGGGAGCTGCGCCTTCCGGGTACTTGTCGAGTAGATCTTTGCCTTCCAGGTGACCGGCAAAGTGGAACGGTGTAAATACCACGCCTTTGGCAACACGCTTTGTGACCATGGCTTTAACCTTGATTTTCGCACCTTCAGGACCTTCAACCCAGACCATCTGCTCGTCACGAACACCAAAGGTGTTTGCATCTGCTGGGTTAATCTCCACAAACATGTCCTGCTGAAGCTCTGCCAGCCAGGGGTTTGAACGAGATTCGTCACCACCACCCTCGTATTCCACCAGACGACCACTGGTATGAATCAGCGGGAAGTTCTTGGAATGGTCGATTGCCTGTATCGAGCCATAACGCGTTGGCAGACGATAATGTGACTTACGATCTTCATAGGTCGGATAGTCTTCCACCAGGTCACGAC
>JAVJHY010230097.1:0-21671 GCA_035593235.1 Phascolosoma agassizii
CGCGCCGAACCGCTCAGCCTCGCGACGTCGAAGGACGCTGGGTACTGGGTGGACTTCTGGGTGCGTGGTGGGGTGCGTCCCGAGGTGCGAGCCGAGTGGTGGGTCGACGGCGACGACCAGCTGCGCATCGAAGCCGAGACCAGCACGCCGTTCGGTCGGTTCGAGGTCCCGGTGGCCGTCGAAGGCAACAAGGCCACCCGAGTGGTCTGGCTCGACATCCGCAACGGGCGGGGTTCCCTGACGCTGCCGCTGCGTCGCGGAGTGGACCGCGTTCGCATCGACCCCGACGGCACGCTTCCCCTGCGCAAGGCGACCGCAGTGCGCCGGGACGCGGTCAGCGGGGACGCAGGCCGGAGCGACGATGGCGTGCAGCAGGCGCTCTGAGAGCGCCCAGGTCACCGAACGAAGACCAGTCTGCGATGGCGCTCGCCAGCGCCTCGAGGTGGCCCGTGACCGCTCGACCGCACCGAGGGGGTGTCCCTCGCGCAGGGCGAGTGCCGCCAGCGCGTCGTCACTGGCTGCAACGTACGGCGGGTTAGAGAGGATGACACGAAATATTCGGCCACAGACCGGCGTGGTCCAGTCGCCGTGCATGCAGGTAACGTTCGACAAGTCGTGCGCGCGAACATTCTGCTGCGCGACTGCGAGCGCATCGGCGCTGGCGTCAACGGCGACAACATTGCAGCCGGGTCGTTCGCGAGCGATAGCAATGGCAATTGCGCCGCTGCCGGTTCCAAGGTCCAGTACATGGCATCTGCTACGCTTGTCAATCAACTCCAATACGCCACTTCCCGCTTTCATAGAGCGCAGGTGCGGCCTGTACAGGCGCTCCAAGGCGTACTTGGCGTAGTGGATGACCATGCGGCTATCGTCGGTGGCGTAGGGCAATTGGATAACGGTGCTGTTGCTGTAGTAGCCCGGTTCAAAGGGGGAGGTCTGTAAAAACACTTGGATCGATTGGGTGAGGGAGTGTTGCTTTCGCAGCTTCTCGGTGGCGCGACTGGCGTAGGTGCTCAGCGCTTGCTCAATAGGCGCAAGCTCGGTGAGTTTTTCACCGAAGGAGCGGGACGAAAATATCTGTTTTTTGGCCGGTGGTTGCTCTTCAATCGGGATGCAGGGCAGGCCGTTTAACTCTTCGATAGTGCGTTCAATATTGACGCTCAACTCGCGCCGCAATTTCTTGGGGCTGGCGCTGGCTAAGTCGTATACGGTGCTTATGTTTTGTTGGGCTAGGCGCAGGGCCAGGCGTTTGCCAACCCCCCATACTTTGGTCACCGGCATCCTTTTTTGCAGCCACTGCCACTTGTGTGGCTCATCCAGTACGCACACGCCCGCGCATTTAGGGATGTCCTTGGCGGCGCGGCTGGCGAGCTTGGCCAGAGTTTTGCTCGGCGCGATGCCAACACCCACGGGCATGCGAATCTGTTTCCACAGGTTATTTTTGATCATCCTGCCGTAGGGGTTCCAATCCTCCTTCATACCGGTGAAGTCCAAAAACATCTCGTCGATGGAATACACCTCAACCGAGGGGGCGAAGTCTTTGAGTGTGGTCATGACTCGGTTGCTGATGTCGCCATAAAGCGGGTAGTTAGAGCTGAAGATAGCCACCTTGTTTTGTCGCAGGGTACGTTCGACTTTAAAGAAAGGTTGCAGGTCGCCAATGCCCAGCGCCTTGGCTTCTTTCGAACGCGCCACCACAAAGCCGTCGTTATTGCTGAGTACCACCACCGGCTTGCCGCGCAGATCGGGGCGGAATATCTGCTCGCACGAGGCGTAGCAGGAATTGCAATCCACCAGCGCTAACACGGTGGCAATCGGTGGTAGCGGATGGATGCCTTAACCACACCTTCGATCAGCACCTCTTGATCGTCCAGTATGGGAATAGGGGGGAAGCTGTTATTGGCTGACAGTAATTGGCGGTGTTTGCTGTCCAACAGCTTGCAGGTCAGTTCACCATCAACGGCCACCACCACCACGTCTCCCTGTGAGGGTTCTAGGGCGCGGTCGATGATTAACAGGTCGCGGTTGAATATCCCTATGTCCTGCATTGAATCGCCCGTGGCGCGGGCTAGGAAGGTGGCCGCCGGGTGTTCGATTAGGTGTTCATCGAGGCTTAGGGTGTTCTCGATGTGGTCGTCGGCGGGGGATGGGAAACCCGCTTGTACGGCGTGGCTGTAGAGGGTTAGTTTCATGGTGTGGGGGTTTGGGTGCTGTATGGATATACAGTATAGGTGTGGGGGTTGTGGGTGGCAAGGGGGAGGGTGTTGTTTAGGTTAAAACCTTATGTTTGTAGGGACTTGTGAGTATTTTGAAAATCGAGCATGATTGATGGTAGGTAAGGAAATAGACGGTGTGTACCGATTTTTACGGAAAAGGATTTTTTCAGTAACTTCTCCCTAAGTTTGGTTTTTCTGGTGTTTTCTTTTGAAATTAATTGGCTGAAGCTCATCGACCTTTTCCGGTATGTGCGGGAGGGTGATATAAGGTGCAGCCTTTGAATTAACTGGTAGGTATCTGGTAGTAGACGATGATTAAAAATTTAAAATCATATCAAGGGGAAATGGCTGCTCTAGCCCAGACTTTCATCATACCCATTAAAGAGGCTTCTGACAGGGGTGAGGATTTTGAGCCTGACGGATATGATGATTTCTATAAGATATTTAAAGGGTTTACGGATATCTGCGAAACTATTGAAACAATAGAAATGCTATTGATATTGGTAGAGTTGAATCCCCCCAGAAGTAAACGAATAAGCATTGATTTGTACTTTAAACATATTGTTGCAAGCTACTTGAGCGAAGTTTATATATTAAAAGAGCGTCTAAATTCATATGCAAAGAAAATATCAAGAATGTACGCTAAATCTAATCCCTCACTTGACATAAAAAAGGATTTTGATGGTCTCTATTCTGGTGTTAAGGACAGTCTCGAGGGAATAAATAATACTAGAAATTTACACGTACACAGTGAGAGGCACTCTGATCAGGACTTGAACTGGCTGTCATCGTTGAAATTAGTAAGCGATAGTGATGAATCGTTCAAGAAAAGTTTGAATCATCAATACAAGAACTTAAAAATAAAATGGAAGCAACAAATTTCTGATAACAACGAGGTGATGGTTAAATTACTAATAAGTTACTTCGATACTATATTTGAACTAATTTCAGTGGATGGCAAGATTGTATTGCCTAGCAAACGCGTCAATTAGGACGCTCGCAAGCTCGCGCTTATTGCGCGGCGCAAGGAGTCAAGATTGACTAAAACGGTTTTACTAGTAGGGCTTGATTATTCAGGTCCAAATATCACGAATGTAAAAATAGAAACTCTTGGGCTATGTAGGTCAGAAGTGGACGATGATCGATCTGCTTACGCCCTATATGAGTATGATCTTATAATAATAAATCCTCAAAGCTATTCTCATTTTATATTTGGATCTTCTGGTCAGTTTAGTGATTCTGATCATGAGCTATCCTCGCTAAAACGTGAGAATAATTCATATGATCTAGATTCAGTATTCGATTACCACGACAGATCAGATGAGCTCGAGGCAGCGTTGAAAGGCGGCTGTCGTGTCATTTGGCTTTTAGCTGAAGAAAAAAAAGAGAATTTCTTTGGGTATAGAAAAGTCTGGATGTCCTATTTAAACGAAAAGGTTGAAAGGCTGGTGTCTAGAAACGACCTTTATAAGAAAAAATCCCGACAACTTACAGTCAAGGAAGATGGGAGAAAGTTGAAGCCATATTTTGATCAAGTAGCAAAAGATGGATGGAGGCTATGCTTAAGTTCCCCTCCTGGCGTTCACAAATGTCTAGCTCAAACCCCAGAAAAATATGATTTGGGTTTGGAGATAGACTTGGGCGAAAATGTTGGTTGGTTATTAACTCCCCCCAGATCTGATGATGCTATAACTGCTTTATTGCAGTGTGCTCTGGATTTAGACGAAAGTGATGTTGTTCATCAAAGGTATGATGGGATTTTCCTTAGCCATACCAGTGAGGATAAGCCTTTCGTGCGAAGGCTAAAGGAAGGTTTGGAGAATCATGGTGTGACCAAAGTTTGGCTGGATGAGGCTGAAATTCAAATTGGGGATTCATTGATTAAGAAAATTGATGAAGGGCTCCGAATGACCAAATATATTGGCGTAATTTTATCCCCGAGGTCCATTGAGTCGAATTGGGTTGATAAAGAATTAGAAGTTGCAATGAGTCGAGAAATTGCTAGTGGAGAAGTCGTAGTTTTACCCCTTGTTATGGAGCAGTGCAACATTCCTACATTTTTACAAGGGAAGCTATACGCAGACTTCTGTAGTCCTGATAAATATGACGAATCACTTCAGAAATTACTAAGGCGATTGCGTAAGTAATCACCACGAATATAACAAGGCCCGATAAAACGAACGGTGTTCGTTTTATCGGGGGAAGATCAGTAATTATATCATTACGAAGGAATGTAAATTATGAATAAAAAAGTTACTGGAAAGAAAGCTGCGAGTAGTGCATCGAAAACTCTAAAAAGCTCATCTACAGGTTCCAAGTCTAAAGCAGCGGCAGGTAGCGCGCTTTCTCAGACAAAAACGCCCAAGAAAACCACATCAGTAAAAGCTGCAACAGCTGCTTCAAAAACATTGAGTGATGGCAGATCTAGAAAAACTTCAAGATCAGCAGCAGGTAGTGCGTTGGCTCAAAAGTCTGGTAAAAAGAAAAAGTAATGTCTTACAATGAATACTTAACAACCAAAGGTAGTAACGCCCTTCGGGCTGGACGGATTCGCCGCCGTTGCTTTGCGTGTTATGTTTAAAGCGGAGCAAGAAATTGACTCAGGAAAAAGAATCAGTATACGTGCCTATTAGTTTCGAATACTTAATGACACACCTTTTCGGAAAGAAGAACTACCATGGTCATGTGGGTAGCCTAAGTCTACCTGCATGGAAGAAAGATCTTCTGAAAATCAATAAATATATTAGAAAGTCCATAAAAGTTAACGTAGTAAGTGATGCCTATCATAAGGGCGCATTGTTTGATTTTTGCGATAGATTCGACGAGAAAATCAAAAAGGCAAAAACGCTCAATGAGATAAGTGTTTATGTCGTTGAATCTCATACACGCCTTATATTTACAATGCTCGGAAATTTTCCAAGTCACTGGGACAGAAAAGCACCGTATGCAGATAGATTTTGGGAACTGGATGGACACAGAACAATCTCTTACACGCAAACCAATGAGCAAAAAACAGCCCTTATTATTAGCTTAGTAGATGTAAAAAAGGCTATCGATATAAAAGTAGAGGGTTTCAAAACAATGCGCGAAGCATTTTGGGCTGTTAATGGAGATCCTGATGGTTTTATATCTTGGGTCAAAGACAAACACCCTAGGTTATATTGTCACTTGTTCTAAAAATTAACAAAGCCATCAGATGGCGTTATATTTGAAAGTAAAGGGGACGGAGGAGTTTTAGCTCGGATTAATGTGTTGTGGGCTTTGGCTGGGAGTACGGTGCCGGATTTGACTCACCGCGTCCTGCGGTTCGGCCCTTCGGGCTGCTTCGCATCCAAAATCGTTCCTGACGTTTTTGTGAACCGAGCGTTTTGGAGAACAAAACGCGGAACTTCAACTGCTTAAACACAAAAGGCCCACTCGTTTTTATGAGAGGCGGGCTTTGGCTGGGATATGGTGCCGGATTTCACGAAAGCCGTCCTTGGCTTTCGCCCTGCGGGTAGCTCCTGCGTCGCTATGCAAAATCGTTCCGGACGAATTAACTCGCACATCCCTGTGCTCGGCCTGCGGCCTCCTTTCAGGAGTTCAAAATTGTTCCGGACAATTTTGTTGTGAACCGGGCGTTCGATTGAACAAACGCGGGACTTCAACTGCTTAAACACAAAAGGCCCACTCGGTTGAGTGTAGAGAATGTTTTAGCTGGGAGGGTGGTGCCGGATTTGACTCACCGCGTCCTGCGGTTCGGCCCTTCGGGCTGCTTCGCATCCAAAATCGTTCCTGACGATTTTGTGAACCGAGGCGTTTTGGAGAACAAACGCGGGACTTCAACTGCTTAAACACAAAAGGCCCACTCGGTTGAGTGGGCCTTTTGTGTTTAAATGGTCGGAGTGGCCGGATTTGAACCGACGACCACCACACCCCCAGTTTGTTGGTTCTTGGTGGCCTAACTGTCTGTTTTATATGGAGTTAGTGGTGATATTTCTGCCGCTCAATACGCGCAACGCGCTCTATATATATCAATACGTTACGTACTGTATAAACCACTGTATTTCGGGAACGCTACCAGAGCTTAATGTTACCTGCTTTGGCTGTAATCCACTTTTACTTGTAGTCAGCCAAATAAACCTCAGTCATTTCTTTATCGGTATTCCTCTTTACTATTTATACACACACTAAAACGCCTGCAGTTTTTAATCATTAGCGGCTCGATCTTACTTAAGATAACGTAATATATTTTTTCGCACTGAGTAGATTGTTTTTTTATTACAAATCTATTTTATATCAGTTGTGATTATCTACATTTAGATAGCTTGTTGTTTTATATGGTTTTTTAGCTTCCAAAAAATAAAGGCAGTTCTAAGTAGAAAGTACAATTTATAGCCCTTGATCTACTATTAATAACGATAAAAATATTAAAAATCGGCGATGGCTACGTTTGTAACGGCAGCCGCTGTGCGCTCGAAAAATAATAATATGTTTGAGGGTGCACTATCATGGCTAAAAAACCAGGTAACGGCGGTAACGGCGGTAACGGCGGTAACGGTGCTAATGACATCGTTGGCACTAAGTTAGACGATGTCTTAACAGGTGACGCTGAAGATAATGTTATTGATGGACGACAGGGTAATGATCTTCTTATTGGTGGCGCTGGTGATGATGAGCTTTTAGGTGGCGCTGGTGATGATCTACTTGATGGTGGAGAAAACGCCGATATTTTAGATGGTGGAAAAGGCTTTGATCAGGCCCTATATGAAGGGAAGTCGGTATTAGGCTATTCGATATCCATAGGTGAGAATGAATCAACGATTATTGATACTGACCTTGGTGATGGTTTCAATGATGGTGAAGATACCCTTATTGATACAGAAGAGGCCGTTTTCAGTGATGTTACTGTCTTCCTCGACGGTCGCAACAATAATCCATTTCTATTAGCTGATTCTTCTGAAACAGATGAAGACAGCCCATTAATCATATTGGCTTCAGAGCTGTTGGCAAACGACCTAGAGTTTGACGCTCAGCTGATGACTGTTGTATCGGTGGATAATGCGGTGAATGCCAGCGTTAGTCTCGACCTCAATGGCGATGTTGTGTTTACCCCCAATGAAAACTTTTCCGGTACGGCATATTTTGATTACACCGTTAGTGATGGTGTAGGAGGGGTAGCCACCCAAACGGTTACTGTAAATGTAGTACCCGTTGCAGATATTCCTTCACTTATTCTAAGTGATGCTCAAGGCAAAGAAGATTCAACAATAGCCTTAGATGTGTCGGCATTCCTCAATGATACAGATTTATCCGAATCCCTATCTATAGCGGTCAGTGGTGTACCCGTGGGCGCTTTATTAAACCAGGGTACAGATAATGGCAGTGGTAACTGGTCGTTAACAAAAAACCAGCTAGAGGGTTTAACGGTATCCTTGCCCGAAAATAGTGATGTTGATTTCGTCTTATCCTTTACCGCAACGGCTACTGAAGCCGATGGTGGTGATGCAGCTTCGATAACACATGATCTCCTAGTTTCGGTTGATGCTGTCGCTGATGCTGTTAGTGCGAATATTTCAGTGGAACCACAAAGTGATCCCGCTGGATTTGTGGCTGTATGGCATTCATATGATCAAGATGGTGATAGCTGGGGTATTTATGGTCAGCGTTATCAATCTGATGGCTCTAGCGACGGAAGTGAATTTCAGGTAAATACCACGACAACGGGACTTCAGCTGACTCCGGCTGTTGGCTCTTTGGTCGATGGAGGTTTTGTTACTGTTTGGCACTCATCCGATGGGGATGGGTGGGGAGTATTTGGCCAGCGCTATGACAATACAGGTGTAGCAGTTGCAACTGAATTTATAATAAATACCACGACATTATCGGATCAACGCGATGCAACCATTGTTGGATTATCTGATGGCGGCTTTTATGTGTCATGGGGCTCTTCAGGTCAAGATGGATCTTCAGCAGGAGTTTATGGTCAACGTTTTGATTTGTTGGGGCAGTCTGTAGGGGCTGAGATTCAAATAAACACATTTACTGATGGTTACCAAGGTCAATCAGTGGTCACTGAACTGGCCAGTGGTAACGTGCTTATTACCTGGCAGTCAGCTCATCAAGATTCGGACGATTGGGGGGTTTTCGCTCAGATAGTATCACCGGAAGGTGTGATGATCGGTAGTGAATTTCAAATAAATTCCCATACGGCAGACGCTCAGCGGGAGCCTGATATTGCCGCTTTAAGTGATGGCGGCTTCGTGGTGAGTTGGAGTTCAATGTTCCAAGACGGTGATGGATTTGGTATTGAAGCGCGACTTTACAATGATCAAGGTGTTCCTGTTACCAATGAATTTGTAGTCAATACAGAAGTGGCGGGGTTTCAAGGTAATTCCTCCGTCGTCTCTCTATCTAATGGTACTTTTGTTGTTGTCTGGAACTCATCCGCTTATGGAACATATGGCTCTGTAGCTGGGCGGTTATTTGATGCTGATGGCCTAGCCCTAGGCCCTGAATTCCTAGTAAGTGAACCTTCATCCTTAAATCAACAAATGCCGTCAGTTGCGGCGACCTCCGACGGTGGTTTTGTTGTTTCTTGGCAGTCGCAATATCAAGACGGTTCGAATCAAGGTGTTTATGCAAGGCAGTTCACGGAAGATGCAACGGCCGTTGGTGGTGAGTTCTTAGTAAATACGGAGACAGCAGGTAATCAACAAAATCCATCAATTGTTGGGTTGGTGGAAGCGCCTAATAACTCATACCAGATAGGAGAAACAGCCAAAGTATTTGTCGAGGCTAATTTTTCTGATGTGAGCGATGGTTCCGAAATTCATACGGTAAAAGTAACTCTTCCTAGTGGTTTCGCATTACTGTCACCGGCACAGGTATTAGCTATAGATACCATCATGCCGGGGGTGAGTGCCGAATTAGATGTTGAGGGGAATTTAATATTTAACATAGCTTCTGATTCTAATCTCAGCAGTTTTATTTATGATTTTGAGGTGATCAACGAAAGTGCTGCGGATGGTTTGGCAGAATTTGTTATTGAGGTCAGCGCTCAAGAAACCACAACTGGTGACTCAGAGTCAGATGTTTCAGATAATTTAACTTCAAGCTCAATTACTTACGACATTACGGTAGCTGCGACACCTCAGGTTAGTGTCACCTTGGCCGGAGGGGCAGAGTCACACTCTGTGATGGAAGACAGTAATTTAATTGATGCTAATAACTCGATTTCTATAGAGGCTCTTTCGAGTGCAGGCACCAGCTTACAGCAGATATCTATTCAAGGCTTAGACAGTAGTTGGGGTTTTGATCTGTCACTGTTGGAAGTTGATGGCGCGATTGCGGCATTAGATGGAGAGCAGTTAATAATCAGTAATATTTCTGCGTCACTATATTCAGGTGTTCTACTCATTTCACCACCAGTAGACAGTGAATTAGATCTAGGTCTATTAACGGCAACTGCCTCAGCACGCAGCGATACAGATCCTTTGATTGTCGGCATGTCTGTCGATGAAGAGTTGTTCGTGTCTCTTGAACCTGTCAACGACGCACCTTGGGCAGCAGATATGGCCATAGGCGCCAATGAGGATGACGCCTCTGCGGCAATGGCATTCGATGCTGACGATGTTGATAGCGACGATGATCAAACGTCCCTAAATTATTCTGTCGTTGATGCGCCTGACAAAGGGCAGGTAGTTATCAATAACGATGGCACCTTTGTTTTTGATCCCAATGGTGAATTTGAAAACTTGGCTCAAGATGAGCAGGAAGAGGTGACGTTTACCTATAAGGGCAATGATGGACTGCTCGATTCAACGACTCAAATGGTGACTGTCACCGTGACAGGAATAAATGATGAGCCATACTTTTTAAACCTTAATTCTGCTGCTGATATTGTCGAACTGTCTGATGGTCTTAGCGGTGAAAATAATAGCATTCATTCCTCCAGCTGGATGGTTGGTAATGGTGACGTTGTCGGTGGGGTAGAAAGTGTTGTTACCGACAATGCATCAACATCAGTTTTTGTGCCTGTCATAACTTCTCTCGCTGATGGCGGTCATTTAGTGGTTTGGAGCTCAAGCTCTGCCAATAACCCTGATACTTCAAATAGCGGTATTTATGCTCAGCGCTACGACGCGCAGGGCCAGCCTATCGGTACTGAATTCCTTGTCAATACTTACACAGATAATCAGCAAGCTAGTCCGAGTGCTGTAGGGCTGGCGGATGGAGGCTGGGTCATAGTCTGGGATTCCTTCGGGCAGGATGGTTCTTCAAATGGAATATATGGCCAGCTCTATAGTAGTGATGGTAATACTTTAGGTGTTGAGTTTCAGGTTAACCAATCAACTCAATACAATCAGTATTGGTCAGAGGTTGTAGCCCTAGATGATGGAGGTTTTACGGTTACATGGAGTGGCGTTAATGATTTAAGTTATGCCGATGTTTATGGGCGTATTTATGACGGGTCTATAGATGTACTGTCACAAGAAGCTGTTGCGCTAACGTCTGAATTTATATTGAGCGAAAATAGCATCAAAAGCCAATTCACCCGAAGTTTATTTAGTGAACCCTTGGCGATACTTGAAAATGGAAATTTCGTCGCGGTATGGGTTGATGGAGCCCATGCGGATGGCGATGGTTTTGGTGTTTATGCCAGAATATTTGAACCGGGCGGGCAGCCGTATGAGGGTAGCGACGAATTCCTGGTTAATACCACCGTTGCTGGTAATCAAGATTTCGCTTCGGTAACCGCATTGCAAAGCGGAGGTTTTGTCATTGTTTGGCAGAGCCTTAATGGCGCAGCCGATACGGACGTTTACGCTCAACTTTACGATGCCAGTGGAATCGCGTTGGGGACAGAATTTATAGTCAATAGTTCTACCGATGAAGGGCAAATTTACGCTCACACCCAGGGACTCAGTGATGGTGGTTTTGTCGTCCTCTGGCAAACCTCGGGTTTGGGAGAGTACAACGTTGCAGGCCAACGTTATAACTCAGATGGCGCGCAAGTTGGAGGGGAGTTCATAGTAAACACAGAGGCAGACCCTTCCCATCAATTCCCCGCAGTGGATATTCGCAATGACGGTTCATTAGTCGTGGTGTGGCGTTCTGGCAATGGTCAACTGACTCAAAAGATTATTGATCCCACCGCGCAAAATGGGCTTATCGAATTTTTCGACCCTGATTTAAGTGACTTGCACAGTATTACTGTCACGCCACAGGGTATAGGTTATTTGGGCGATTTTGATGCGCAATTACAGCAGGGAGCAGAAGGCACTGGCCGTATAATTTGGGATTTCACAGTTGCGGATCAGCTCTTAGACGCGATGCCAGCAGGAGCTGTTGTTAATCAATCTTATCAAATAACACTGTCTGACGGTCTTGGTGGTGAGGCGACTCATACGGTTAGCGTTAACCTAAATGGAACCAATGATGCTCCAGATGCATCGGATATGGCCATAGCCGCCAATGAGGATAACGCTTCTGCGGCAATGGCATTCGATGCTGACGATGTTGACAGCGACGATGATCAAACATCCCTAAATTATTCTATCGTTGATGCGCCTGACAAAGGGCAGGTAGTTATCAATAACGATGGCACTTTTGTTTTTGACCCCAACGGTGAATTTGAAAGCTTGGCTCTAGATGAGCAGGAAGAGGTGACGTTTACCTATAAGGCCAATGATGGCCTGCTAGATTCAACGACTCAAATGGTGACTGTCGCTGTGGCAGGCATAAATGATGCCCCTTGGGCCGCAGATATGGCCATAGACGTCGATGAGGATAGCGCCTCTGCGGCTATAGCGTTCGATGCCGACGATATCGACAGCGACGACGATCAGACTTCCTTAACGTATTCGCTCGTTGATGCGCCTGCCAAGGGCGAGGTGACGATCAATAACGACGGCACTTTTGTTTTTGATCCCAATGGCGAGTTTGATGAGCTCAATACCGGTCAAACCGAAGAACTGAGTTTTAGCTTTAAAGCCAGTGACGGCGTTTTAGAATCCCAAGCCCAAATAGTTGTTGTGACCGTCACCGGTACTAACACCATTCCTTCTATCCTCTACGCAAGTGATTCGGCTCAGCTTAAAGAAATTACTGATAACGCAGAGGGAGAAAATACAAAAATACTATCAACCGCCGATCAAGTATTCAGCAATGTTACTCAGATAACGATCGACGAAGCAGCGAACACAGACTCTAGCGGTAGTTTCCATGCTGCAGAAATCACGGCTCTGAGCGACGGTGGTTATCTCGTGGTATGGGCGGCCAGCAGTTCACTCAATTTGGATGTCAGTGGTTGGGGTATTTACGGGCAACGTTTCGACGCCACGGGTAATCCGCTATCAAATGAATTTTTGGTAAATACGACCACAAGTGGTAATCAACTTTACCCGAGTGCCACGGCTCTTAGCGGCGGCGGTTGGGTCGTAGTTTGGGAGTCCGATGACGGCAGTGGTACTGGTGTTTATGGGCAGCTCTACGATGCGACGGGACTGACTTTAGGCAGTGAGTTCTTAATTAACCAAACCGTGGCGGGATCACAGCAACAGGCGAGTGTTCGAGCGCAGCTCGATGGCGGTTTCATTGTCACCTGGGAATACGGTGATATTTATGGGCGAACCTTCAGTGGTGAGGTCGACCCAAACACTCAGAGCGCGATCGCGACCAGTGACGAATTCATCATTAATACAGTCGTGCTAGGTACCCAAGTGACTCGCGGATCACTGGCGGAGCCTCTCGCTGTATTAACCGATGGCCGCTTTGTCTCTGTCTGGACGGATATCAATAGCGGCTCTGTTTTTGTCAAAATATTAAATGCCGATGGTTCAACGTTTGCTGACGAGGAAAAGGTGAATAGTAGTCTCTACGGGGCTAATGATTACGCTTCTGTAGGCGCACTAAGTGATGGGGGCTTTGTGGTGAGTTGGCAGAACAGTCAATCCGACGGAGGCTCCCAAGGAATATTGGCTCAGCGTTATGACGCTAACGGTGATCCTCAAGGAGACGAATTTACGGTTAACAGTTATGGCTTGGGTTCTCAATCTTATGCCAAGGTACAAGGGCTCGACGACGGCGGCTTTGCCATTATTTGGCAATCAGAATTAATTGATGGAAGCGGTTACGGGATTTCGGGGCAGCGCTTTGATGCCAACGGTAATACGGTTGCAGGAGAGTTTCAGCTTAATGATTTCGAGGTTGGCAACCAATACTATCCAACACTAACGCTATTAAATGATGGCGCTCTTGTGGCCGCTTGGTTGGATACGGCTTTGCATCAGGTATCACATAAAATCTTGCGCACTGATACTGATTTTACTCCTATTGGTCCTTCTAGCGATGAGCCCGTAACAGAAACCACGGTTAATAATGTCATTGTCGGCGTATCAAATCCCGAGGTGGCGACACTAAACGACGGTGGCCATGTGGTTGTTTGGCAGGCGTCAAACTTGTCAAACCCCGATAACTCATCATCGGGGGTTTATGGACAGCGCTATAACGCCAGCGGTGAAAAAATCGGAGGTGAATTTTTAGTTAATACAGAAATATATTCTGTTCAGCAGAACTCCAGTGTGGCCGCGCTAGGCTCTGGAGGTTGGGTGGTGTCTTGGGCATCATACGGCCAAGACGGTTCCGACTACGGTATTTTTGCGCAAATGTACGATGTAAATGGTGCAAAGTTAGGGCTTGAATTCCAAGTTAATCAAATTTCTAATTCCAGACAGTTAAGCCCAAGTATGGCAGCGTTATCTAACGGTGGATTCGCCGTCAGTTGGGAGGATTCCAGCGCTGGTAATGTCGACATTTATACCCGTATTTATGATGGCACCGTTGATGATGAAACGGGCCTAGCTAATCCTGTGGGCGATGCATTCATAACTAACTCTACTTTAGTAGGAAACCAGCATATATATCAGTCTGAATCAGTGTTGGGTTTGGAAAGTGGCGGGCTAGTTTCAATTTGGACTAGTTACGATGGAGGCGTATATGGTATCAATGCTCGTGTGTTTGAAGCTGATGGGACTCCGCTAGCGGATGAGTTTCTCGTTAATACATTTACCTCACTTAATCAAAGTAATGCTTCAGTTGGCGCTCTGAGTGATGGTGGGTTTGTGGCCGTTTGGCAGAGCTGGAATGTCGATAGTGGTGCTAATAGCTACGGTATTTCGGCCCAGCGTTTTGATAGTGCAGGCAACAAAGTCGGTGGCGAATTTCTGGTGAATGATTTTGAACCGGGTAATCAAACGATTGCCAAGGTTCAGGGCTTAGCAGGCGGCGGGTTTGTCATTATTTGGCAGTCAGATGGGGTTGATGGCAGTGGAACTGGCATCTCGGGCAAACGTTATGATGCCGATGGCAGTAACCTTGGCGGTGAGTTTGTAGTAAATGACGTAACGTTTTCGAGCCAGAATTACCCCTCCTTTGCCGTGCGCAGTGATGGTGCATTGGTTGTAGTTTGGCATGATTCCTCTTCTGATGAAATTGCCCAAAAAATTGTTACATTCAATACCAATAGCGGCATCATTGAATTTTATGACGACGATTCTATTGACAGCCACACGGTCAGTTTTGAACCTTTGGATGTCGCTTATCTCGGTGAATTTAGTGCAGAAATAAACGCCGTAAATGACGGTGTTGGTCAGGTGTTTTGGACCTTTAATGTAGCGGATTCCGACCTCGATTACTTGGCCGAAGGTGACAGTCTATCGCAAACTTATCGCGTGACTATCGACGATGGTCATGGCGGACAAGTACAGCAGGATGTCACCGTGTTACTGCAAGGCAGTAACGACGTGCCGGTTGCCGCGGACATTTCCGCTGCGACAGATGAGCAAACCAATATCGTGGGCCTCGCATTTGTCGCCGATGATGCCGACCACGACGCCGATCCTTCTAGCTTAACCTACACCGCGACCAGTCAACCCGAAAAAGGTCTGCTGCTCAATAACAATGATGGCACCTTTAATTTTGATCCCAATGGTGAATTCGAGTACTTGGCCTCTGGTGCCAGTGCGGATGCCACGTTTACTTATCTGGCCAGTGATGGAATTTCCAACTCAGAAGAAAAGCTAGTCACGATCACCGTGACCGGCGTCAATGACAACCCCACGGGTTTATTATTGTCGAATAATTCGGTGATTGAAAATGCCGCAGGGGTATTGGTGGGTAATTTATCGACCGTTGATGCCGATGAGGGGGATACCTTTAGTTATTCAATACTCCCCGTTGGCGATGGCAGTTTATTCACAATAAACGGCAGTCAGTTATTGTCCGGTGCCAATGGTTTTGATTTTGAATCCAGCGAAAGTCACAGCCTCACCATTCGTACAACAGATACTCAAGGTGCCTACTACGATCAACAATTTAATATTGCAATTGAAAACGCCAGTGAATTTTCTTTGACGTCTGCCGATGATGTGTTTGTCGGTGATGCCAATGGCATGGATTTAGTGGCTAACTCGCAGACATTAAATCAGGGGGATCAACTTGACGGCGGTGATGGTGTTGACACTCTGGTTCTTTACGGCTCTTCAACTTATCGGTTAGATCAACTGGCGCAGTTCGAAAATTTTGAACAGGTTCGCCTTATCAATGGTGCCAGTAGTACTACGTATCTATATTTAAGAGATGGGGTGGATCTCTCGGTAACGGGGAGTTCACAGAGTGATCGTTTCTATTTATCCACAGGACTAGAGTCTATTAATGCAGGTGATGGATATGATGTGTTTTATGCAAATAGATCTGGAGTATTGACCGCAGGTGACAGCTTGGATGGTGGTAATGGCGCTGATTACCTTTATCTTTATTACTCAGTCGATCTGACGAGTGTGAGTCTCGAAAACATTGAGGTCATCACTAATCAATGGTCCAATGTAGTAACGAATATCAATCAAACCACCTTAGTGGGAGTGACTAATCTTTCAGGGAATAGTACTTCTCGCTTCAGTACTTCCGGCAGCAGTTTGGATTTGTCGGACATCTATATCAGCGGCGTTCTAGGTGTGGACAGTACAAATGTCGGCGGTACCCAGTTCACGGTAACCTCAGCCAGCACGGGTTTGTTCGTCTTGGGCGGTCCCGGTAACGACACGCTTATCGGGGATGGTTTTACTTTTACTGACAGCCAGCGCGAGCAAATTTTTGGTCAGGGCGCCGTCGAACAAATCATCGACGCCAGTGGAACCTATGCGGCCCCACCTTTGGGGGATGTGGTTGTGTTAACAACGCTGGCAGATGTCTTTGTTGATGATGGCGCAGATACCGAATTTCGTGCCACAGGTGCCTCTCTCAATAGTAGTGATCAACTAGACGGCGGTGATGGTATTGATACTTTGGTTCTTTACGGTGCCTCAACCTATCGGTTGGATCTACTGACACAGTTCGAGAATTTTGAACAGATTCGCCTTATCAATGGTGCTAATAATACTACGATTCTATATTTGAGAGATGGGGTGGACCTGTCGGTAACGGGAAGTTCACAGAACGATCATCTCTATTTGTCCACTGGTATTGAGTCTATTAACGCAGGCGACGGTAGGGACTATTTTTGGGCAAATAGGTCTGGAATATTAACCGCAGGTGACAGCTTGGATGGTGGTAATGGCAGTGATGTCCTTTGGCTTAATTATTCGGTCGATTTGACGAGTGTGAGTATCGATAATATTGAGAATATCTATAGCTACTCAAACAATGGGGTGACGAATGTCAATCAAGCCACCTTAGTGGGAGTGACTAACCTTAGTGGATCTAATACTTCTCGCTTTAGTACTTCCGACAGCAGTTTGGATTTATCGGGCATCAATATCAGTAGTGTTCTAGGTGTGGACAGTACAAATGTCAGTGGTACCCAGTTCACGGTGACCTCAGCCAACACGGGCTTTTTCGTCTTGGGCGGCCTCGGAGATGACACGCTTATAGGTGACGGCTTTACTTTTACCGACAGCCAGCGCGAGCAAATTTTTGGTCAGGGCTCCGTCGAACAAATCATCGACGCCAGTGGGGTCTATAACGCACCGCCTTTGGGGGATGTGCTTGTGTTAACAACGCTGGCCGATGTCCTTGTTGATGATGGCACAGATACCGAATTTCGTGCCACAGGTGCCTCTCTCAATAGTAGTGATCAACTAGACGGCGGTGATGGTATTGATACTTTGGTTCTTTACGGCGCCTCAACTTATCGATTGGACCAATTGGTTCAGTTCGAGAATTTTGAACAGATTCGCCTTATCAATGGTGCCAATAATACTGCGTATCTACATTTGAGAGATGGGGTGGATCTATCGGTAACGGGGAGTACACAGAATGATGTTTTCTATTTATCCACCGGCCTAGAGTCTATTGATGCAGGTGATGGAAATGATACGTTTTATGCATATAGATCTGGAGTATTGACGGCAGGTGACAGCTTGGATGGTGGTAATGACACTGATTACCTTTATCTTTATTACTCAGTCGATCTGACCAGTACGAGTATCGAAAATATTGAGGTCATCTCTAATCAAAGCTCCAATATGGTAACGAATATCAATCAAACCACCTTAGTGGGAGTGACTCATCTTTGGGGGAATAATACTTCTCGCTTTAGTACTTCCGAGAGCAGTTTGGATATATCGGGCATCAATATAGGCAGTGTTCTAGGCGTAGACAGTACTAACATCAATGGTACCCAGTTCACGGTGACCTCAGCCAACACGGGCTTGTTCGTCTTGGGCGGCCCCGGTGACGACACGCTTATAGGGGATGGTTTTACTTTTACCGACAGCCAGCGACAGCAGGTGTTTGCAGGGGCTTCGGTGGAAGTGGTGATTGATGATTCGGGTATCTACGGCAATGACAGTGACAATATGTTGCTGGGTGACGACGGTGACAACTTTATGTTTGGCGCCGGTGGCAGCGATCATCTCGACGGCGGTTTAGGCAATGATCAATTAACCGGCGGTAGCGATGCAGACTATTTTGTTTTCGGCCTCAATTCTGGCGCCGATACCGTTAACGATTTTACTTTAGGGGTTGACCAGTTATTACTGGAAGATGGACTACTAATTGCCAGCCTCGACGATACTCAGGATATTGATGGCGATGGTGTGAATGATACGCTGGTGATGTTCGACAGCGGCGATTCAGTTGTGCTCAGTCAAATTAATGGCCTAGAAAATGCTGATCAATTGTTAAGTTGATAGGAATCTTGTTATGGATGACAACAATACTCTGAATGTATTAATTAAACGCTGTCGGTCAGCTTTAATACCTTTGGTTGTATTCAGCCTCAGTATCAACCTGCTTATGTTGGTTACACCGATCTATATGTTGCAGATATTTGATCGTGTGCTGGCCAGTCGCAGCATCGAAACGCTAATTGCGCTTTCGATAATTGCGGTATTTGCATTGATTGTCCTCGCTTTATTGGATGCTGTTAGAGGCGTATTGTTAGCGCGGGTGGGTGGCTGGATGGAGGAGGCTGCGGGCCCTGATCTCGTGGCTGTCAATGTTAAAAATGCCAGTAGTCTGCGCACCAAACCCACTATTCAATCTCTTCGTGATCTGGCGACCATTCGTAATTTTCTCAGCAGCTCATTGATTGTGCCGTTACTCGATGCTCCCTGGACACCGGTTTTTATTGTTGTGATTTTTATTCTTCATCCATTGCTGGGTTGGTTTTCCCTAGCGGGCGCGGCAATTCTTATGGTTGTCGCCTTCAGTGGTGAGCGTCGCACTCGCAATCTTTTTGGCGAGGCTGCTAGCGGTAGTAACGTGCAGCTTCGGCAAGCGGAGTCGGCGGTTCAAAACGCTGAAGTACTCGGTGCTATGGGGATGACGGATGCTTTTGTCAATCGTTGGCGTTCAGTGGGTAAGGTACCGTTACAAAAGCAAATACAGGCGACTCAACATGCCACTAGGCACACATCAATTTCTCGCTTTATCCGTTTGGTGATGCAGGTGGGCATATTGGGTATTGGCGCTTGGTTGGTGGTTCTTGGTGAGCTTACCGCAGGCGGCATGATTGCCGGTTCAATTTTAATGGGCCGGGCTTTGGCTCCTGTTGAACAAGCGATCGGTGGCTGGCGATCTTTGTTAGCTGCAAGGGTTGCCTATCGAAATGTTAGTAAACTGTTGTTCGATACACCTTTGCGTAAAGAGTCAATGCCGCTACCAGCACCCAAAGGCTTGCTCGAAGTGGAGGCTATAACCTATTTGTATCCATCAAAATCTGATCCGGCAATAAGGTCTGTAAGCTTTATATTACAGCCCGGCGAATCAATGGGTTTGATTGGGCCAACGGCTTCAGGGAAAACGACCTTAGCGCGTTTACTGGTGGGTAATTTTGCGCCTAGGTTGGGACATGTGAGGTTGGACGGCATAGATTTAGCTAAGTGGGACGAACAAGATCGTGGCCAATATGTGGGATACCTGCCACAAAACGTCGAATTATTTAGTGGCAAGGTCAGGGAAAATATCGCCCGTTTGAAGGAGGCGACACCAGAGCAAGTTATCAGTGCGTCAAAATTAGCGGGGGTGCATGACCTGATTATGCGTCTTCCAGAAGGTTACGAAACAGAGATTGGTGAGGGAGGGGTATATTTATCGGGAGGCCAACGACAAGGGATTGGTTTGGCCCGAGCACTATTTGGTGATGTGCGACTCGTTGTACTGGATGAACCCAATTCGAGTTTGGATCAGTCGGGGGAGCAGGAATTACTGGTGGCGCTTGATAAATTACGTGAGGCCAGTATCACGACTGTTGTTATCGCTCACAGGCCCAGTTTACTGCAGCGCACTGATAAGTTGTTGGTGCTTACTGACGGTGCTGTTTCACGTTTTGATGATCGCGACAAGGTGCTGCAGTTCGTGACTGAATCGAGTGTCAATGAAAAGGAATGAGTGGTGTTTATAATTAAAAAAATTATTGTTCATTGGTAGGAAACGCATATGAATAACAACTTAAAATTAATGCCGGAATTAAATATTAGAAGACCAGTCAGCATAGGTGTGGCCGTAATTTTAATTTTTTTTGGTGTACTGGGTGGTTGGGCATTCACTGCTTTATTGTCGAGTGCGGTGATTGCTCCAGGTGTCGTTTCAGTTGATTCTAGCAGGAAAACAATTCAGCACTTGGAAGGTGGGATTGTTAGCGAGATCCTCATAGAAGAGGGCAGTACTGTTAGCGCGGCTCAACCCATTATCCTGCTGGATAGCATTAAACCCCGATCCATTCTTGAGCAGTTAATGGCTCGATTGAGAGGGGCTACGGCTTTAGAATTTAGACTTCGTACCGAACGTGATGGACTGGATGAAATCATTTATCCACAGTGGCTTCTGTCTGATGATAATCCAGAAGCACAAGAATCTATGGACGGAGAAAATTTAATTTTTAAAAGCCGTAAGGTTTCAATGGAGGCTAAAACTTCGATTATTAACCGACGTATAGCGGAAGGGCACGAAGAGGTTAAGGGAATAACCGGTGAAATTTCCGCATATAAAAAACAGATAGGCTTTTTAGCTGACGAAATAGTATCAATGCAAATACTGAGAGATAAGAATTTTGTAGCAAAACCAAGAATGCTTGCATTACAGCGGGAAGAAGCGGATGTGCAAGGTAAACACAGTCAAAGTCTTGGCTTGAGAGCGCGCGCGAGAGAGCGAATTGAAGAGCAAAAATTACACATTCTAAATTTAAAGGCCGAACAGGATAAGGAGGTTGTGGCCGCATTAAATGATGTCAAATTAGAAATATTTGATTTAAATGAAAGAGTTGTAGCGGCAAAGGATGTTTTGGAACGCACGATAATTCGCTCACCAATCGATGGTTCAGTAGTAAGTCTTAAAGTGCACACAGTAGGAGGTGTGGTGGCACCTCATGAACCTTTGATGGATATTGTTCCCAGCAATGAGCAGCTGTTTATCAATGCCCAGTTAAACCCCAATGATATTGATGTCGTCTCTGTTGGCTCGCACGCCGAGGTTCGCTTGTCAGCCTTTAACCAAAGAAACCAACAGCCGGTGATGGGTGAGGTGATTTCGGTTTCGGCAGACAGTCTGTCAGATCAACGCTCTGGCGTTAGTTATTATTTGATAAAGGTAAAGTTGTCAGATCAGCTTAGTACTACTTGGAATGGTCAAACGGTTTATCCGGGGATGCACGCAGAAGTGTATTTAGAAACTGGAGATCGCACGGCAATCAGCTACTTGATCGATCCATTACGCAATAGCCTTAGACGATCGATGAGGGAGCTTTAATCTAGCCCATCTCTAATTATTAGAAAGGTAAATGGCTATGCTTTAAGTGAATTAGAGCGGGCTATTTCGGGAAAATAAGGGGAAACTGTCGGGAATGGCACTTACTCGGAACGGATAGAACTCCGTAAGTGCCTGAAAACTTAAGAATAAAATGGTCGGAGTGGCCGGATTTGAACCGACGACCACCACACCCCCAGTGTGGTGCGCTACCATGCTGCGCTACACTCC
>JAVJHY010231165.1:0-21660 GCA_035593235.1 Phascolosoma agassizii
CTCATAATGATAAAATGAGGAAGTAATCTTCAACAATTAGCTCTATTTGACCAGACTGGGACTAACGCACCGCTTACAACTTATCTCCTATCTGATCCGAAACAGAAAAGATAAAGTAGGAATAAATGAGGAGAATCTTATTTCGGTTTTTACAGAAGCCGAAGAATTTCTACAGCTAGCGATATATGAACAGAATAGAAAAATCAACACTGACAATATGTGAATATTGGAGGTGAAATTGTAACTTTACTAACAGTGATTGTGTCATTTCCAAGGGAAACTGACAGTATAGCTACCAAGCAACTTTGTGTAGTACGATATCAATACAACAATATATATGCAGTCCGTTGTGTCTGGGTCGGAACGGATATGACCCCCTCCCTGATAGCAGGAAAATTCTAGATTGCTGTGCGCCTAAAGACGGTATGGTTACAGTTACATTACCACCGATGTGTCAATTTTCAATTAGTGTGAATACCGCAAAGCTAAGCCGAACGATGTTTGAGTATTGGAAGAATCGCTAATGTGAATTTCCGTTGACTTAAGGCCTAAAAGCAGGCTTGCGTATCCGCTAACATACAAATTACTACCTACATATTTTGTTATATCGAATCCTATATCTAGATATCTAGGTTTCCAAGCAGTGTAATAAAAATCTCCTGCCCCAATTTCGAAATAAGGATTAATAAAAATATTTTCCCCCAAAATTTTCGATACGTTTTCAATTTTTATTGTTGTTGTATTGCTACTATCACCATGAATTCCGAGACCGCTGAAAATGGTTAGGTATGTGTCACCAGGAGCATGCTTTGATGGTCCAAAATTATGAAAGACTTCAAAAAATAGTTCAGTTTCATCCGTTCGCTGCGAAAATGAAAAGTGCTCAATACCTGCCGTGAGATCGATAAAACCTGTTGAAAAACTAAAAGATACGAAACTGCTGCTGTACTCCGAATCATTCTGAGTGAATTGATACAGATAACCTGCTGAATATCCTCGATGCGAAATGTCCAGCTCCAAAGCTAGTCCTTGGTCTTCGTCCAAGATGAATCCCCTGAGTTTTGGACTGCTATGCGCATCGAATCGCAAATTTGAGCTATATGAATTTAAGAAAAGGTAGTCGATTGCATACGAGTAGTTTCCAATCACCATCAAAGCTACGAATAACACTGAATCCAACAGTCGGGTTGTTCTCGATACTCTTGAATATAGTTTCGTGAATCCCGTAATTAAATGCTTTCTTATTTTATACTCACTTTTTAAGTTACTGCTTTCGGTTGAAACACTCATATACTGAAATTCCTTAGCGAACAGTTGTACAAGCGGTCGGCATATTCACAGATGATACTGACTACTGAAATACGCCGATTCAATTCTTTTGTGACCTGCAATTTTCATACTTTTTACCGTATTTGTAACTTGAATAGTTACGAGTTTCACGGGTTCAATGATTGTTGCTATGATCCTAAGTTACTCACCTCATCACATCCGGTGATAGTACTAAAATCATCTTTGTTCAATGATTGGCGCATATTTTCTGAAGAAACCCATTACTTGAGCTTCCATTTCGTAGTGATTATTTAGTGTACCGAAATCTTTTAAAATACCACCATTATGCCAAAGAAGTGACAGTCCATGCTGCTGCCATTGGTAGGTATGTTCTTCTTCGTGAAATCCGACTACTACGTAAGGATTACCATATGCGCCTGTATCACTAGGTCCAGTATTTGTCTCATAAAGAATACTGTTACCAAGCGTAACTGCAGATCCTTTTGCACCAATTTGTAGTCCAGTGAACTGCATTGCATTGTGGCCAAAGGAAATACTTGCATTACTTGAAAAAAGTAGGCCAAAGGGATGCATAACAACTCCACTAGCCATACCAACAATAGTAAGTGGTAGTGCCTTTAGTTTTCCATAAAGATCACTCAGACCTGCTTTGGAAGTTATATAACGATACGCTCTATTTATAGCGTTAGCAGAAAGAGTAAAATTTGTGATGGTATAAACCGTAAAAGAGCGAATCGCTGAAAAAGCAGCACCATTTGCAAATTTTCCGCCACCGATAACGCTAGCGGTACCCCCGATTATTGCGCCGCTTACAACTTTACCGAAACCCGCGGAATAGTCCTTTGCGTGGAAATACGCTGCCGCAGCAGCGCTCGCAAAGGCTTTGAAAAAATTCCCGCCTCTACCCAACGCAATGGAACCTTGCACGAGACCCGTACCTATGGCCTTCCCCCATGCTCCTGCTATTTCAGCACCCCCCATTGCAAACCCCGCGGTGACACCGCCAATAACAGCACCTACTAACGCGCCCTCCAGCACATTCCCCCCATATAGCCACGCTCCAGTAGCCCCTCCTGCTGCTCCAGCTATCATTCCACCAAGAATCCCAGCTGCGGCTGGCCCTACAACAGGTGTTAAAGTGCCTAAACTGACGTATGTTACAACCACGACTACTACAACTACTACAATCTGTTTCCAGTTTTTCTCTACCCACTTCCCAAGTTTTCTAAATGGTTTAGCAATAGCATTACCAATATTTTTAAGGCCCTTTTTTATATCGTTAATGGGGTCCCAGCCGTAACCTGTCGGATCGATATACTTGTTAGGGTTGTTAAGAACATAGCTGTAACGATTATGACTCTGTGGATTGTCAGGAGCCTGTATAATAGGGTCGGCACTTGTAAACCGCGCTAGTTCCGGATCGTACACTCTACCGCCTGCGTGTATAAGATTTAAGTGGTCCAGGTGGTCGTGGCCGGTAAAACCAAATTTGTATTCAAAATACGAATTTTTCTTATCTACGTTGCGACGATTTCCCCAAGAATCATATTCAAATTCATGTATGACATTTCCTTTTTCGTCACTTACAAGTGTTATTGATTCAGAATTATCTTTAGACAAATACCGGAAATAAGAGCCATTAACAACCGTTCGCTCTGGTTTTACGCTTGTTGTGCTTCTATGATATCGAGAGGAGTGTCGTACCGGAAAGAGATATTCTATTTGTTCAAAAACTCCAACCACACCGTTTCCTCCCACGATGTAGTTTCTGTGCCTAAAATGTTCCCCAGAACCGTTGAAAGGAGGAACCATAGCCTCATACGATTTTTCGTAAAGTCCCGTATAGCTTGACTCTAAGTACTTCTTACCATCCTGATATCTATGAAAATATTTTTCTCCGTTATTATCATATTTGAACTCAGAGAATATTCGTTTTGATGAACTAATTTTTATCGGAAGATTAGCTGTGTTGTACGTAAAAATACCTTTCGGCCCACTGATCAAATTTCCATTCTTATCGTAAATGTATTTCTGAATTGTTCCATCAAGTCTAGTAACTTCTGCTACACCATTTACGGGTGTATTTCCTTGGCCATAGTGGTACTCACCGTAGTCCGACTTAGATTGGATATTACCGACTTTGTCATACTTAAGGCTTTGAGAGAATCCGGCTGTAGATATGGTCTTAACTAGCCGATCCAATGAGTCATAGGTGTAATTAGTGTTTTCTTTACTAACCAAATTATTGCGACCCGTTTGATTTCCCATTAGGTCATACCGATATGATAAATCTTGTAATTTCGTGTTTTCTGTATTTTCTATTGATTCCCTATTTAAAAATCCCGTGCTAGGTTCGTAACTTCTTTTTTTTATCAGGCCATTTCCGGTCTTCTCAGATAGAATACGACCTAACGCGTCGATGTCCAATGCCTCCCAATAAGTTTGCGTGTCGTTTGGGTCAACGACCTTTGTGAAATATCCGTTATCGTTGTAGATATTTTTTGTACTGAATCCTTTGGGATATATTCGGTCAACAATTCGTCCAAATTCATCGTATGATATTTTTGACGTAAATATCTCGTTGTTGATTACACTATGGACTTTCACTAGTCGACCATAAATATCATGCTCATATTTTTCGGTATGCCCAAGACCATCATCTGTGCTGGTTAGTAATCCGACTAAGGGAATTCCGTTTATGCTATTTTCATCATAGCGCCAAGACATACCTTGTTCTTGTGTTTTTTTAAATGTCATACGACCAATTTGATCGTAAATCATAGATGTAATTCTATTCTCAGCATTGGTTTGAGATATTAGCTCTCCAAATGAATTATATTCGTACTTCCATATACCCATATCTGGGTCTTTGGTTAATATTTCATTTCCGGCTAGATCATATTTATGTTCCGTAACTGCTCCATCTACGTTTGTAGATCTACTCAATCTACCGATTACATCGTATGCATATGTCAATTTTTCCCCGTTCTGATCTATGGCTACTAGGGGATTGTTTTTGTAGTCATATTGAGTTGATGTGATTCTTCCTAGTTGATCAGTAGCGAACGTCGTTTTCCCCGAATATTCGTATTTTAGACTTGAGTTGTTAGGTGCGATTATTTTTATTACGCGGTCTAGAGAATCGTACTCTAAAGTTGTTTTTGAAACTGGGGATGTTGTATTCTGTGGCATGTAGTATGCTATTACTCGACCCAATTGATCATATACATACTCCTCAATGACTTCATTTCCATCAAATCCTATTTGTATTTTTCTCAATTCTTTTCCAGTTCTGTCATACCACGTCGTAAGAGGGGGTAAACTAGAGTTCGAACCAACAAGTGTGACTTCGGATGCATAATACGCATTTCTAGAATTAACTGGTAAATGGTAGATCTTCGAGCGCTTGGTTATTCCGGTAGGATGTGTTTCCTTTAAAACAGTGCCATGGCTATCGTATTCATATCGAGTTGTTAGTCCATTCGTGTCTCTAAGCTCAATCAAATTACCATGGAAATCTTCATATTTTTTTGTAATCGTATGACCAAGAGAATTATATTCTTTAACAGGGAATCTACCAAAACTGTCGAAAGATGTGGTGTGTGTACGAGGAATGGTTTTTGGGTCAGCAATTGCTGTTGAAGTTGTTGTGGTAATGTTGCCAAATACATCTCGTTTATATTTTTTTTCAAGAGCAAGCATATCTTCACAAAAAAGTGTCTCAGAAGTAATAAGACCTGTTTTTGAATCGTAATCGAAACACGCCTGTCTACTTACAGACTCGAATTTATTCGACTGCACTACCGTGTTTTTGATTAGTCTTCCTAAATGCCATGAGCTTACGTTATCCTTGTACACGTTTTTGCTAGTTGTAGTAGGCCCATTATTTAAAGTTTGACTTGAAACAATTACATTACCAAATCTGTCATATTTGAAATTCTGCTGTTCCTTTTTTAGTTGGGATCCATCTATATCATTTGAAGCAATTATCTTTGACTGTAATACCAGCTGGTGATACTTATAGTTTCCTCCTAGTGGATTTTTAGCACCACTTCGTTCAACAATATTCCATACGTTATTTTCCTGATTCAGCAATATTCCTTTGTATGTAGTTGAACTATTGTTTATCAGTCCGCTAGTGATTTGATCGTGTTGAATCGAGGTTTTAACCGTAAGATCACTTAAACTAGATTTAGTTTTTTGCCATTCGAATCCGAGTGGAACACCTTTTCTTACATCAACGCGAAAATTTCCATAAGAATAGTGAGTATAATTTTTTATTTTTTTAATTTTAAGTTGATCAACTCCTGGATCAAGGTACTCAGCTCGGCTTACCACATATATAGCAGGTACAGCAGTTAGGAGTGGATAAGGTAGACGTTTAGTCTGACAATACAAAATACTTAGATCGTTGACACAATTTTTCCCAATACTGCTTTTTCCAATTGGTTCATATGTGAGTTGCACCTCCTGGGATAAACCATCACTGATCTTATTGAGCAGATCCACTCGATAATTGGTATTTAAGTATGCGTTCGTTGTTTTTACATTGTTTTCGTCAACGTGGTGTTGAAGTATGTCTGCCAATCCATCTCCATTTATGTCAAAAATACGAACACCCTGATCACCCTTCTCAATAATATTTATTTGAATTGGAGGTACTGTAATATTCTTATCTTCAATCCAGGTGCTGCCATTGTTTATGTAAACTCCCTTTTCAGTAGTAATACATTTTTTGTTGCTTGCGGAATCCTGTTTCAGACATCTACTATAAAGTAGGTCTATTAAGCCATCGGCGTTTAGATCTAGTATTCTAAAGCCTAATTGATTTTTCAAATTTCCAATTACCTGATTCGGAATTTTGTAGCTTTTGTCATCTATCCATCCTTTGCCAGTATTAATAAAGGTACTGGATGGGATTTTCGCGTCTTTATTGTTTGCATAGAGAATGTCTTGCAAACCGTCCCCGTTAATATCTAAAACTAGGGTAGTGGAATTTTCATCAACAAATCGTTCATCTAGTCTACGGTTGAAAATGTAATCCTTCTCACTTGTCCATCCGTTACCCGTATTTATATATGCACCCTTATATTGTTTTGCAGCAGCATCGGCATAGATGTAAATAGTTCTCCCGTCGATTGTTCTCGTGATAGGTGTTTTGTATTTGTTATTTTTGGTTTCGTGATTGAAGAGTATGTCTGGAAGCCTGTCTCCGTTTATGTCTGACAGTGACACACTGAGGTCTCTGTAGTAGTAAACAGAATCGTTATAGTGATTATTAATATCGTCGACGAATATCGCTGAGAAATCAACAGGTGAAATAAAATTAGGATTCTCCACCCAACTTTTCCCATTATTTATTAATGCATTGGAGAGTATTTCCTTGTCGTTTAACCTTACCCGGTAAATTATATCAGTTAAACCATCGCCATTAAGATCTAAAAATTTTGCTCCAATATTTCCTTTGTTCTCTTCGAATAGATAGTGTTTCTCTAATACAGCTGTATAGTTCTTATTCTTGATCCAGCCTTTTCCAGTATTTACGTAAGCACCTGCAACTATATCACCATTTTCTTTTTTTACACTGTATATGAAGTCCGCGAGCCCGTCCCCAGATATGTCTAGAAGTTGTGCACCAGTGTCACCAAACTTTGAGGAAAATATTGGATAAGGTACATCCGAGTACTCTTTGAACTTTATCCAACCACCTCCTGTGTTTCGCCAAGCGTTTTTCTTAACATTGGATTTTGGATCGTTGTTAGAGTTGTCAATACGGCTGAATAGCATGTCAACCAGGCCATCTCCGTCCAAATCAGAAAATTTGACTCCAAGGCTATGTTCACCCTCCTTGGCAATAGGGTCGGGAGGTGCCAGTGAAATGTTTGAAATCCAACCACTACCTGAGTTTGTATATGTTCTTAGTTCTATTGAAGACTTACCTGTTCCATCAAGATACAAGATGTCATTAAGTTCATCTTCATTTATATCACCAAAATAGACTCGATTTTTGCCAGCAAGGGAAGACGACAGTGTACCTTTTGGTATAAAGTTTGAATCGGATATCCAGTTTAAAGAATTATTTAGTAGTGTGAATTTAGTCTCCTTGCCGGCCTTGTCCTCGTGAAAAACAACTATGTCAGTTAACAAATCACCATTGACATCTACTAGTGAAGGATATAGCGATTCTTCTCTTGATCCAAGTGCGTATGGAATGTTGCTTAAATCTATATTTTTTACCCACTTTGTTCCGTCAAAATTGAACACAGCGCTTGTTAGATTTCCTGCTTCTTCATAGCTGTATAGAAAATCAGATTTCAAATCATTATTGATATCCATGAAATGAATCGCGCTTATTGGAATATTTGATGGGACTGGTGGAATAAGAGATGCATCCTTTATTTCTTTCCACCCAATTTTATCTACGTTATAAAGACGTACCCAGTTAATGCCGTTATTGTCACCGTTGACAATAAGAAACTCGTCTATGCCATCTTGATCAATATCAATTTTTTGTATCATGTTTTCTTGTGTATCAAAAGGAGCGTAATGGTCGCTGCTATCAACCCACCCTGTTGCTTGATCATAGAGGAATGCGTGTATACCTAACTGTTGGCTATTAACGACGTAGTCACTTTGACCATCTTGATTCACGTCATGGACTATAATTTCGGTACGTCTAGCTCCACTATGTTTCAATTCTAGTGGCGGTGTATAGGTATTGTCCATGACCCAACCGTTTACAGTATTAACTGCAGCGCCTCTGATATTTTTGCCAGACTTAAAAGTAGTATTCCAAACTAGATCTAGTCGTCTGTCGCCGTTGACATCAATTAATTCGAGACCGTTATTACCATTTTGGCTTTCTGAGATAGGGATAGGTAGCGAGAATTTTTTATCAGGTACTAGTCCTTTCTCACTACCAAAACGAGTTTCATTGTACTCATAGATATGATCTTCACTGTGTAGAACATCTAATAAATTGTCATTGTTGATGTCAGATATAAGATATGAATTAGGTCTATGGATATTATCGTACGAAAATGAGGGAATGGGAATATAATCTTCTTCATTACTCCAATTTGTTTCATCGTTGGTATATGAAAATGATGTTGGTGGAAATCCGTTCCCATCTCCACTGAATTCTTGGATTGACTTTAGTATGTGTCGGCTATGACGATTCGTAAGTTGGTGTTTAAATTTATACTCTCGATGTGTTCGATCCAAATAGAAGCTTTTAATTTTTGTCAATAGCTTGTTTTGGATAATTTTTTCACCATTTGTATAGTGTATTGAAGGGGCTATGGTATTCTCCACCCCTATGTTTTTACAATCTATGTCAACGTCGCAATATTCGAATTCAATTTTGGCAAATGGCATTAATTTAGCGTTCAAATTACCTGTGTAATTGGCAGATTTCAAAACATATGTGCCGTATCCGCTTTGTTCATAGTTGTAATCGATATAGTTCGATGAGGAGTCAATTACTCGGTTGTTTAACCAGAGTAAAGTTTCTCCATTTTGGAGAATAGAGCGTGAGTTCTTGGTTATACCAAATTCTAGAACTAGGCCAGCTTTAGTTTCGACAATAAAATGTTTTGAATTATTTTTAGGATTTCTGTATTCGGTAATTCTTGAGTAGTTGTCAATATAGGTTCGGTACTCAATCGTCGATTTATTAATATATTTTGTAGGTATGAGACGTTGACCATCCAGATATAGAGCGTCTTGATTAGTAAACGTTACGCCAGTTGCAACTTTATCAGTCGAGATGTTTTTACTGCCTCTAGTTATCGCCGAGATGCCACCGATTCCCCAACCCATCCCCATTGGGCTTGGTCCCGCCTGACTACTGTATCTAAGATCAATCTGTGGTGACATACCGGCTGATCCCGGAGGTGTTTTTATAGATATCGAGTAGTTTGTAGCTCCCTGTAAGTCAACATCAAATGAGGCAGGTGTCGCACCTACATCGAAGGTGGCTGCTCGCAGATGAGCAGATGTGAGAGAAATGCATAAAATCAATGCTAGATAAAAAGTTAAATATGGCATACGTGCTTCCTTTTTTTATTGCCGTATTTCATTAAAATCAAATTTTATAAAAGCATATAATTGATTAGTTTGTCTAGCATCAAAAGTGTGAAGAGTGCTATTAGATCTCGGATCATTAGTGCGGAGCAATCCTCTTGTTTGCGAGCGCCTCGTTATTTGATTGTAAGTTCATGAATATCGAATTCATCTCGTTTCCACATATTTGAATTAGATTCTCCCAGATCTTTTAATGGAACTAGAAAATATTTATGAATCATTTGATGAGAATTAGCTTTGGATTTATGTTGTAAATTGTTGGGAAGATTGGAGCTTAAAAATCTTGAGAATGCAAAGTAAGGCAGAAAAGTGCATATACGTTTAGTTGTTTCCCATTTTGGGATTGCATTATTGTACATTGCACTTCGATAGGATATTCCAGCAAAGAATATAAAGTAATTTAGCAATGACCCTATTAGTGAAGGATCGGCAGAATTTGCAACGTATCATACGGTATGACAAGTAATGCAAGTCAAGATAACTTCACTTCTGAGTGTATCTTCTTCCGAGTGAATTCGTTCAGCCAGTTCGTAATAGTATAATGTGGATTATGCTTTTTCCAATTTGTACATAGCCGTGCGCCCCATTCATTAGACAGTTAATTAGGATGACCTGAGCGCCTTCTGTAATATCACTAAACACACCAGGTGGATTTCTAGTGAACCATCAAATGCACTTCACTAAATCGTGAACGTAAGAATCATATAAACAGGAACGATTGTGCATGATTCTAGATTTACTTATTGCTGCATTAGAGTGTGAGATACGATATAGAGCTTGAGTACCTACCAAGACATTAACAACCCTTTATGACTGCGATTGCTATCTTCGGTATACTTGATCTTACAAAAGCACAAATTTCAAAAATAAAAAATTATGGTAGATCAGCTTCATAACCTAAGTATCAAAATAGCAATAGCTGCTTCTGAAGATTCACAAATTCGATCATCATTCGACTTTAATGAAACCCTGAATGCAATATGTGAACTTGTTGAAAAAACTGATGTAGATGCCGCTTTGTTGACCAACAACTCCGTTCCAGGATATCTCTCTAGAGAAGTTGATGGCTGCAAAATATTTGTACCGATGAACTTGGCGTACGTCTCACCGCCACATTCCACGCTAATCAGCTTAAAGAACTTATCATCAAATATTAAAATAAGGCTCGAAAGTCATACCTGTATTAGTGGAAGCGCTACGTTTTTAGGCAGAACCGACAATATTTCTGACATCGATTTCGCAGAGTACTTTGAAGAAGAGAAGTTTAAAATTCAAGACTACTTCAGCGAATTTGTGCAACGAGACAGACATGCTCAGTTCAATTTTCGAGCATGCGAAGTCAGGTTTAGTGAACTTGGTAAAGTACGAGATCACCAGTTACCATTTTCGAACTGCCTTCGCGCACTCTCAAATATTTCTTGGCGGCAGATTCACTTGGACGCCCATTGTGAGTTCCTATCAATTGGTCCCATACCCGCAAGTAGTAAGGTATTGCCAACTCCAGCCAACGAGTTTTCAGACTACAGTTTTGTATACCAAGAAATTGTGGTCGTTAAGAACCTAATGGACAAACCCACTAGAAGCCTAGCAGATCACGACCATCTCAGGTCTTACATAGATTTTTTGTATAAGGAAGCTATTTTTCAAGCGAATAAAAAGCCAGTCAAAGCCCTGAAACGCTCTATTGCGCTACTTTCACTTATGTGCTATAGACAAGATGCCGAACGAGGGATGAGAATACTTGAGAGTATAGATAATTCATATAGTGAAATGTACTTGGTTAGAGAATTTGTCCAACAATCAACAAACAAGATCAGTTCGTTACTTAGAACAATTGAAGCGTGACAATAAAACGGCTAATTCAACATGACTAAAAGCGACCAGGAACACAGCCGGTTAGTAGATGAGTTTTTTGATCTTACGAATGCAACTCAGGCAGAGATGGAACGCAAGAGATCATCAATCTCGGAAATGGAGATAGCGAAGCTCACTGCAATAGTAAAAAATCTAAAAGCCTCCAACGAAATCTCAACAAGTATTTATACCGCGGCGAAGCAGAATTTCAGAGAAAAAGAATCTGAGCAAAAGCCGTTAGTTGAGGGTAGCTCTGACTCAATACGAACTTGGCTTTCGCTTAGTTTAGGTGGATGGCTGTTAACAAAAGATCGAAAGGCTTTTCAGCCATTTGAGAATTTTTTTAGATCTGACGACAGTATCGAATACTATCTCTACGAAATATTGAGTTCACTAAACGCAAATCAGCGTCGGAACTGGATAGATGCTATATTTGAAGTAATTCTAGAGAATCCCACCACGGACAATAATTTAGAGCAATTCAGAATTCTAATTTCTACTATAGATCTCGCTGATTTTATGTCCGAGTTAGAACATAAATTAGTACGTGAAACTCCAGAGAAAACTTTGAAATTTTTAGCCACACTCGTACTTGAGCCCAAACCGGAACTATTCATCAGCGCGCTCGCATCAGCTAAAAGTATTTTCAAGAAATCCTGGTTTCATTTATTCGATCGTTATGAGTGCGTGATTGAAAATATGCTAATTTCCGGAGAGTTAGACGAAACCAATCTGAGTGATTTTGGACAAAAAATAATCAATGCAATCGGCGAAAGCGACTTTGAGCAATACAGTCGGAAAATGGTATTCGATGGAGTCAAGTTTGACGTTTTTTCTGCTCATATTTCTCAAATACGTGGTATTCCTCACTCTTGCTTAGAACATGCACCAATAGAGGTTCCAGCTGCTGTATTAGCTCAAATTGATCCGAATCACGGATCGGATAGCTTTACAGAGCTAATGCACGACATAATAAGAACAAAACTCGAGATAAATTGATCACGTGTCGAAATCGAAGTCTAAGAGTACCAAAGAAAACAAAACGACGACAACAAGTTCAGCTGAAGATGAGCATCTTGTCAGAGCATACATTGTTGACGCACTTTTACTGCAACAAAAACTACTAAGTTGGGAGTTCGATCGGCAATTCGAAAAAGAAGGCGGCGTTGTAATTTATTCCATAGATACTGATATTTTTCACCTGTACGTCAAACCTAGAGAAATCGGAGCTGATAAAGTTATCAACGAAAAGGGTCGGGAATATCGCAGATCAGGGTACACTCAGATTTTTCGATACGACGACCAGCGATTTTCATGGGCATTAGCGGAGAGCGTTGCCAACGCTATTTTCTTTAGACGATCGACCATAAGCTCCGAAATATTTTTTCAACGACACCTTGTGCTTACTCCACCTATCGATCAGGAAGCACTCTCCAGTCTGACTTCAATCCTAAATGATGAGGATAATTTATTCGCTGACGCTGTTAGCGAATTCAATAATGTAAAACAAGAGGTAGCAGCCAAATTAGGACAATTCGATAACCCTGATGACAAATATCTCTATGTAAAAAGTCATCTAAACTCTGTTTACCAATATTTGTTCGGTCCTGACAGCATATCTACACGTACACTAAAACTTAAAAAGCTAGTGGAAGAAGCTAGTATTACATCATTAGCGTCAATTGATAAATCGTTCATCAATAGATTTCCAGCAGACTTTATAGAAGAGATAAAATCTTCTAGTAAAATTGAAAAAACTGATGAATTTAGATTAGTCAGGCAATGGATACTGGAAAACAGAAACACAACTTTGGCTACTGAAGCTGCACTAAAAACAGACGCAGATGCTTTAGCAAGACTCGTTTACATCAACAAAAGACTAAAAAAATATGACATCCGGATTGTACACATTACCGGAGCAGGAACCTTGTTTGAGGCGGGCAAGAAAATCAGTATCAGTAGCAATGGAAAGGCAAGTAAACTCGACGCAAACGATTACGGTTATAAAGTACAAACTGACAGGGACAAGACACTTACGGAAATGTATCTCAGGCACCCAGCGTCTTTTTTGGCCTCTGATGAAGTATCGATTGCACCACAAGGCTTCGCTAAGAAAAAAAACGATATTGTTGATATTTCAAATGATTCGCTGGTTCAAATGATAAACGTATTTATCGAAAAATTTCAGAATGAAAGCAGTGAAAATTCCATAGAAATTATCTTGCGCAATGCAAGAGAAAAACTAGATGCGAACCCAAGTTTAGCGGATGAATTCATCGAAGATTGGAAAAATTTGTGCGCACCGCTAATAGCTACTCAAGCAAAAACAGTTTACCCAAACAAAGATAATATCGATCGATTCTTTGATGACGTTGGCGGATATTTAGAAGAAAAATGGGATGATTTCGTTGAGAGTAGCGCGGCTCTGGGGCTAATGCTTTCGGCAGACAGCTCCACTACCGTCATCGCTCGAGATGTGCCGCTAGTCCTCTTTGACTGCAACATAGACGCTGAACATGCTGTACAAGCGGTTAGGGCATCACTAGATCTAGAAAAAACTGACAAACAAAAAACATATGTTAGTGCACTTAATAAATTAAAGGATTCTGGTGATTCACCATATTTTTACAACGTAGGTATGGCCATCCTTTTTGCAGGCAAAAATCAATGGAGAGCTGCCTCGTATTTCGCGAATCGATCGATTCGACAGCTTGGTAAAAATACTGGAAATTGTGACGCGAACATTGTAATTACGGGGCGTGAAGCTTTCTTTGTTTCTGCAGTAATACACAGAATCCTTGCTCGGAATTTTCACGAGTTGTATAAATGCAGAGATTTATTAAAAGAAGCTGAACGAGCTCTGTCTTTAGATCTTGAATTGAACCCCGAACTTTCGATATCTCAAGTTAGATACGACTCGGAGAGAATAGCGCTGATCACTTCTGACTATTTATTGAAAACATTTGGCAGGCACGGCGCCCTGGGAACAATTGAGTTTGACATCAGCAAATTCGAGGAATTGTACAGAATCGTTTCAGATAAATCTAAATATGGGAACGATGAATTAAATTTCTTTCCGATACTGAAGCATAGAGCATTTATCAACAAGTTGATGCTCTTCATCCTTAATGGTCGATACCGACAAATTGTACGTAGAGATCGTCCAACTTGGAAATTACTATTTCAATCTGTTTCAGATATTATTGAAAAGCATCCCAATCAGGAATTTCCGTTTACCTACATCCACAACGCAGTAACGCTTACTGCGTATTCTATTCTATCGTTTAGAGAACTATCAAAAAGCGAAAGAGAGAAACGACTTCGGCAAGCAAATGAACTATTTTCGGATGAGAGGATGTTGAAAAATTCTGCAACACACTACGATCGCAAGAGGTTTAGTGCTTTTAAAGATATATGTAAGGATAAATTCGATTTTGGCTAGGACTGATTTGACGTCATGATATGCAAGAAAGTAAGCTATCTGCGCAAATATCTAGAGATTTAGTTTCATCTGAACTATAAGCGATCAGACCTCGGGAATTTGGCTCTACGTCAGTTGAAACGGATTTTTGAATTTTTACCCAAAAAAATATAACTCTATTGGTCAATAGCATTGCTCTCACGGTAGACCAATATCTTGAGAATCATCCGGTGAAAGTTTCTTCAAATTCTGTTGGCTTGCACCAAGTGATTAATAATGCGGATTGCAAATACTCCTGCACTTCAACCTTATTTTCTCCTGGCAAAATTCTAACAGCTTCGCACTCTGTGAAAGGTGCTTTGAAATTACACTATATATGACAAATGGGCCAGCTTAAGACAATTACAAATTCGACCCTGAAACGACAACTTCATGCATAAAGATGGATGTTTCCGTATCAAACGTGCCACTAAAGGTTACGCAAACAAATGGATTTATACATCCAAACAACGGAACTTATGTGTTGGGGTCTTCAATAGCTATAATACTCTTCTAACAGGGAGTATATATAAAACACACATTGCCATGTCGGCAGACTGTTCAATTTGGTCTGTGTCAGGCCAAAATATAGTTCATGTATGTAATCTGGATCCGGAAGTTTAGGCGCCCCTATTATTGAAAGGAATAGCCAAGAGCTACTGGATGTACATGTAGCACGTGACAGTGATGGAATTGTCTTTGCAACCAGGCTAGATCTGCTGCATAAGTAGCCCTCAATTTAAACGGTCCACAAACTTTAGAGAGGTATGTTTTGCACTCGAATAGAACCAAATTACATTGGTCACTAACCCTAATTGAAATTGCCATATTTATACTTGCAATTGTGTCCGTTTATCTGAGTGAGAATTCGAATTGGACGTGGTTTCTCTATATAGCGATTGCATCCGTAGTCCTTTATGTGCTCGTCAAGATATATGAAGCATATCCAGTGGCTCAAGAACTTCTTATAAAAGAGGACATAGCATCCAAAATGGCGATTTCGGCCGTTGAGTACGGTGTGGAAGAGTACTTCAATATGCAGGACTCCGCAGACCAAACTAATAGAAACGTTAGAACACAAGAGGAGATAAAAGAAGCGCAAAGCCTTTGGCTCTGTGCAAATTCAGGTGCTTCATATATTGATCCCGCAATCTATCGTCATTGGCCGGCCGTAGAGAAAAAACTTAACGAGGGGGTAGAATTCCGAATAGTGTTGTTAGATCCATTTTCAAAAGAAAAGAAATTCAGAAATATGATAAATGTTGGCGGAGAACAACTTGACTCAAAATTGAACTTGGCGAATTTAATCAAATTATATAATCAGTATCCGAATCTAGATATTCGATTTGCTAAAAATGGAATGCATTCAACTGTTTTTGCTACAGACAAATGTTTATTTTTCGATCCTTACCAAGTTGGTGTGGTAGGTGATCGAATTGAGAATAGGAGTTTTTCGCTGAGAATTGTGCATTCAAAACCAGCCGAGGGGATAGGGCTTTATAGACTATTCAAGGCTCATTTTGATACTTTATGGCGCTCTAGCGTAGAGTTTAGTGATTGGATTAGGGAGTCTAGCAAAAAACTCCCTCAAAAACTTCCTCAAGTAAAGGAACGTTAAGTGATAGAAGACAGGGCGTCAAAACGCGTCATTATTAACTTTACGCAAAAGTGCGCATTCAATTGTGAGTGGTGTTATGTGTCTTTTAATTTTGAGCCTATTTGCGCGGAAACTGTCGTATCAATAGTTGAGAGAGTACGTGATCTCGGATTCGAATCGATAACTTTTGGTGGGGGTGATCCCTTTCAATTTAAACATCTAATATCTGTTGTTCAAAAAGCCAAAGAGTTAGGGCTATTCGTTCACGTTGATACCCATGGAAAAGCGTTACGTGAAATTCCGAAACACTCCGTTCTTCTTGACAAATCAATCGATTTGATTGGTCTGCCTCTAGATGGAGCTACTAGCTATTTTCATGACCTCATGAGAAGTTCTGACGGTCACCATGAGCTAATAATAAGTAAATTGAAGTGGTTAAAATCGCACAATGTTGATGTTAAATTAAATACAATTATTTCTGCAGTTAACATAGAAAACCTGGCGGAGCTTTCTCAGTTAGTGCTGAAAATATTGCCGAATAGATGGAGCGTTTATCAGTATTGGCCAGTCGGCCCCGCTGCAAAGGTCGCCTATAAACATACAGTGGAAGACAATATTTTTCTTAATTCAGTAAGCAAGATAGATATTCAGCTTTTTAAGAAAAATGACATTGTTGTTGAAGTGAATAGTGCTGAATCAAGAAGAAGAACGTATCCGATATTGAATCATAATGGCGAAATATATTTGCATACTGAATACCCAATCAATAATTACGAACACTTGGGCTCCATCTTTAATGCCGGCGCCTTAGAATTGATAAATCATTTCTGCGATAGAGAGCGCCAACAGGCGGTTTCTAGATACGTTGATACTGACAAACGCGTCATATGGGCGAGAAGTGTTGAGTAATTGAGTGGTAGAAACATCTCGAATCTAACAACGCCATCCAGATCGACGTTTTCCGCAGTGTCCAAATCTATGCGCACGCTTCGGTCTTAAACTGACTAAAAGAGAGATAATTAAATTTGCAACTGCGTTTGCTGAAATCCTTTCTGTCTTACCCTCTCGAGCTCAACGTGTAGTTGAGCAAGCAGATGGCGATAGATAACAAAAACATGCACTCGACACTTTTGAGTGAGAGCAACGTTTCTACGCCACAACGAGTAGCCGTATAAAGTGCACTTAAAAATGGTGTTATACTAATGTCTGCTTCGGGGGTCGAGACCTGAAGAAGTTAATCATTGAAATTTCATCGTGCTAGATTAAACGTGAACGAAGGCTTTGAAGCTTGCTGCCCCTACTAGTGGGCAAATATTACAATTCATCCCATTAGACGATACGACTGCAAACAGCTAATACGGTTCAAACAGGCTGGCTTCAAAATAACGCTAGAATTGTGGGTGTCGCATGACGAGAACAACCACTGACTTTTCCAAAATATTGAGCGAGCTGCGGGATAAGTACGAACCAATCGACCACAGGATGGCAGAGTTGACAGGCATTGAGCGTAGCAAGCTATCCAGATTCAGGACCTGAGACGTAAGCGTCCGATCAGTACCGTTCTTGACAGTTACTGCGTTACTAATGCAACGGGCATTTCACTTATTTTAGCCGGCAGCGTTATGTTCCAAGGCAGTAGTTCATCAACGCGAGTGACTGGGTAGTCTGCGATGTTGATGAGCACATGACGCAGGTAGGCCTCGGGATCTAACCCATTGAGCTTCGCCGTATTCAATAGTCCGTAGAGCATAGCGGCTCTGCGGCCACCAGAGTCCGAACCAGCAAACAGATAGTTTTTGCGCCCGAGAGCCACTGCACGGATTTCACGCTCGACCGGGTTATTGTCAATTTGAAGAAGCCCATCGTCGACGTAGCGGGTTAATGCCTCCCATCGTTTCAACGAGTAATAGATAGCCTTGGCTAGTGGTGATTTTCGTGAGACCGCTGCCAGGGTATTATGTAATCGCACTTTCAACGCGTCTAGTAAAGGACCCGCCCGAGCCTGGCGTTCACCGTAGCGGCGTTCGACTGACAGGCCGCTGATATCCGTTTCGATCGCATAGAGTGCGGCAATACGATTGACGACTTCGGCAGCGAACGAGTCCGGATCAGTCTTCGCGATCTCGTAGAACTATTGGGTAGACCGGCCAGTCACCTGAACCGGCCCCCCGTTGCCACCCATCGTGCCCAATTAAGGCAATAGGCGACCGACAACCTCATTCACAACATCCTATAACGAATAATATACCGTGTGGTATATCTTGACCCTAGGCATTGGGAACTGACGCTCCAACTGGGAAAATTGATCCCAGTTAAATGAGCGTTTCTGACTACGTCGGTTCATCCAGTTAAAAAATATACGTCTCGCGCGATGAAGAAATTGATGAATGCTTTTACTGTTATTGGTCACGCCAAAATAAACAATATGACCCTGTAGTTTCCGGCAGAACTTCTGCCAGATTTTCTGCAGATGGCCTTTGAATCTATTCAGCTTGACCCAGCTAGAGACATTGCTCAACTTCTCCCTCAGCGTCTTTTTACTGGTTTTCACCTTGATGGTCGTAAAGCCACCGTTCCTTGCTCGTGAGATGTAAAAGGTAAATCCAAGGAAATCAAAACTTCCTTGCTTTTCACCTTTCTCAAAAGTGTATCTGTTAAATTCAACACGCTTCGTTTTGTCCAAATTCAGTTTCAAACCAAATTTATCCAAACGCCTATCCAGCGACCGTAAGATCTTTTCGACATCTCGGGTGTCGGTACTACAGATGACAAAATCATCGCAATACCGAAAGATCTCAACTTTCCCGACGATGTGCTTCGGAACGACTTTCTCAAACCATAAATCAATGGCGTAGTGGGCATAGATATTAGCCAGTACCGGACTCATGATAGAGCCCTGAGGTAGGCCAACATCCTGCCTGACCACCTCACCATCAATTGACGTACCTGCTTTTAACATCCTGCTAATTAACCTCAAGAACGTTTTGTCCTTGATTTTCAACGACAGCATGTTAAGTAGGTCTTTGTGTCTTATGGTTCCAAAAAAGTTCTCCAGATCCACGTCAATCACTGTCTTTACGTTGTTGAACCTTAGATACTCAATCGTGTCTTTGATAGCCAAATGCGTACTGCGATACCGACGAAAACCGTAGGAGCAGTTACGGAATATTGGATCATAGATCGATTCAAGGATTTTACAGAACATTGATTGGACAACTTTATCCTCAATGTTGCTGATACCCAGAGGCCTGTGTTTTCCCTTGCCTTTTGGGATGAGTACCTGACGCACCGGTTGTGCCCGATACGTCAGCGTCTTCATGCGTTTAACTAAGTCCTGAATATTGCGTTCCAGATCTTGGCCATACTCATCTTTGGTCTTGCCATCGATTCCAACCGCCTTCTTCCCGTCCAGCTCATTGAAACAGCTCGTTAGGTTGTCCACACTGAAGTGAGGCATCAGCCACTTAAACTCCAGACGTACATCATCACGAGATAATGTTGCTATTCTCCCAAGTTTTGTTGCCATTATTAAATCGGGTTCTGTTGCACCCATAATGTGTCCCTCAAGAGAGCTTGGTTACCGAGGACCCTTCCCCATGTAGCAGGCTTTCCCTACCTCAGAGTACTATGGTCCAGCTGACTTCTTGAAAACCATCCCGACATCCTTCGCTTTTTGGGCTTGTTTGTCGGTACTCCCATCCTGGAGAGCTTTCAAGATCTCCCACGTTTACGTACAGACTCTACAACCATGCCGTGCTCTAAAGACCCCGGTAGTGCCTGAACTGATATTGCCCAATTAGACCAGTCCAGATGGTGGCTTCCGCTGGCGAAAATACGTCGCCCACTACAAGTAATCACGCATCTCGAGGCTAGCAAGCTTCAACCCAATGGCTTACGGCCTGATTGTTTCCCTGTTTACACTTAATTTATGTCGTCACCTCCATAAACTCAAAACTCGGTACTCGATGCCATGGGCTGGCTTTCGAGGGAGGACTTTCACCTCCAAGTCTGTACGCACTTCGTGGCGTACTTCGCCGTGCATGAGCCCAACACGCGACCTCGTAAACCCGGTTTGTGCCGTAGAGTGCGTTGAATCCGGCATAGCCATCGGCCTGAAGTGCGCCGGTAAAGCTCGCGAGGTGCTCGATAGGCCACTGCCCCTTTCGATCCGGAGAGTACGCAAACCAGACCGCTGGCGGATCATCGATGCCCGCTGGTCGATCATCACGCACATAGCCCCATAGGCGTGCGGTCTTCGTGGATTTTTTACCCGGTTGCAGCACCGGTACCGGTGTATCGTCAGCATGGACTTTGGTGCCCGTCATGACGTACCGGTTCAATGCATTGTCTAGTGGACGCAGCAAATGACAGATCTGGCCGATCCAGTCTGCCAGGGTGGAGCGCTCCAGCTCTACGCCTTCACGCGCATAGATCTTGGACTGACGGTATAGCGGTAAGTGATCAGCAAACTTCGCAATGGCCACGTGCGCCAACAAACCGGGCCCGGCCCTTCCGCGTGGAATCGGGCGGCTCGGTGCATCGGCCTGTACCACACGCTGACAGCAACGGCAGCTGTACCGGGGTCGCACATGCTGCACAACCCGGAAAGAGGCCGGAACGTATTCTAGTACCTCGCTGGTATCCTCACCGAGTTTTGAAAGCTCGCCACCACACGTGACACATTCATTGAGCTTTCCGTGCTCAACCACTTCACGGGGCAGATGATCCGGTAAGGGCTTACGTCCGGGGCATTCACGTTTAGGCTTGTCATGCGTTACCGGAGCGGTCGCATCATTGAACTCGCCCGCGCTCACTTCCAGGTCTTCAATCATCAGTTCGAGCTGATGGATGTTCTGGTCCAGCTTCTCCGAGCGTCGACCGAAGCGTGCTCGACGCAGCTCGGCCAGTTGTTGCTTCAACAGTGCGATGTGGTCCTGCATCGCCGCACGTTTGGCTTGTTCAGTGTCCAACTGCTGTTGCATCGCGAGAACCATTGCGCGCAATGCATCAACGTTGTCAGGAAGTGTTGTCGGATCAGCGCCAGCCATGGACATAGCATAGCGCGCATTGTTACTCGCGTGAAGTCACACTAACGTGTTGCAACAGATGGCCACCAGGTGCGCTGCGGTGCACGCCAATCAATCGCCTCGCATAACATGGCGAACTGTGCTGCTGTCAGTAACGCGGTACCTTCGTGCGCTGAAGGCCAGATGAAGCGTCCACGCTCCAGTCGTTTGATATAGAGATTGGTTCCGTCACCGCTAAACCACAGGACCTTGAGTAAATCTCCGCGACGGTGTCACCAGTACTGTAATAATGCCCCCCTAGCAGCAACATAAAGTTGACCCCCCTGTATTCTGGGCACGGCCGTTAC